>JAVQKC010079224.1:0-21250 GCA_036025475.1 Philypnodon macrostomus | reverse complement strand
AGTCAGCCATTTTGAATTTAATTTAACTTGCACATACTTTGCCCGATTTGGCTCAAACCTGAAATACCTAATTACCCCCCCGGCCCTGAACACATCTGACTAATATGATGGCAGTTACCTCTATAGTGCCCCCTATAGACTGAAAGAAGAATGTAGTGTTGGGGAATTTTCAAAATTTGGCAAAAACATCCTTCACAAACATCCAGACAAATCAACCTTTCCCATGTTTGTCATGGTTTGGTGGCGAGGCCTCTTAATTGCTTGTTAACAATATTAAAACCCTTAGAAATCACACAATGTCTGATTAAGGTGCCCGTTGGTGCCAGTTGTAGCAGATGCATGGGGCAGACGTATGGGGCAGACGTATGGGGCAGACGTATGGGGCCATTTCGCCGATATACACCTTGCTGTCGGGGACGACAGCACAGGCCTAGTTCAAATTTGAGGTCAAACCAGGTAAAGATGATCCATAAAATAAACCAAGTGAAGAAATGTGACATGGTCTCATCTGTGATATGTCTGGAGCTGCGACACAGCAGAATGAGAATAAGTAGAGTTAGCGTGTTGTTAACCAGTCAAGCATCCCACATCATTTTTACTGAGCTGACAGCTGAGTGCAGGGTGGCTGTAAGAGGCAGACACTAGAGTCAGCCCAGGGAATAAACTAGGCCCACGCTGTCGTCGCCGACAGCAAGGTGTGAGCCTAGTTTGTATGAGCATCTGTTGGCACTGTTTTTTAAAGTAAATCAACACACTTAACAGGCTATTTTCCTAACTGCACAAGTATTTAGCACCTCTTTTAAAGCTAACCCTAAGTACAACAGTTAAACCAGCTTGTCCTCATTATTTTTATTATTTTTTTTTATTATTATTTGTCATCTTTACACTTGTGTCCTCAGCCTGCCAGTGACGAGATGTGTGACGTATGTGAGGTGTGGACGGCCGATGACCTGTATCCATGCCGGATTTGCACCAGGGTTTTTCATGATGGCTGTCTGAGAGAGCTGGGGTATTTAAGCACCGAGGCCCTGCAGGAGATGAGAGACACTGCCCACACCATCACCGGCTGGAGCTGCTACTACTGCGTAAGTCCAGCAAAAGTCCTCAACATTTTCATTTTTTCATGATATCTAATGATACTCAATGCAATATCATTAACACAAAAGTAGATGAGTCCAACTAGAAATGATGTGTTTTCAACTCCAATAGACTATTTCACATTGATGCAATTTAAGATATCTCAAATACAATCTAGAATGTGTGAGTTGAAGCTGAAAGAAGAATTATTTTTGCATTAAGCCAATGGAAAAAAACAATGATTGACTTTTTTCAGTGTAGTCATAAGTGGCCCCAGTTTTGACATGCAAGTCTATCCATAAAATAAAAAACATGGCACATTTTGTAATAACTGGACTCTATTTAGCATTAGTTAGCCTTGATTTTCAACCAGTGTGTCAGGAAACGTTAGTGTGCTTTGAGAAGTTATCAAATTTGACTTTCTACACACTATATGTAATGTGCCATTGTCAAGTGTCTGAGACAACAATATGATGACAGGCCATTCTACCCTTTCAGTGGGTGAGTTATAACTGTGTATAGACATTATAAAGAATGTATTATGAACACAGTACCCTAATATGGTAGATGGTGTGCCGTGACTTTTTTCTTGAGTAAATATAATGTCCCTCGTCTCAAAAAAGGTTGAGAAACTCTGAGATAAGGATTAGTTAAGCATTGCTAACCTCGATCGTTTTTAAATATTTTATGAATTACATATTTATTAATGCTTTATTACTGCTAAATAGTGTGCAGTTATTATAAAGTCTTACCAAACTAACTACATGGTTTATAAATCATCAATATATTGTTATGGTAGTTTTCAGTGTAGTTATTTCAAATCCAATGTTCTAATATTGTGAAGCTCTAAAGTGGAGCCAGTATTTGACCCAGTTGTCTGCGGTTTAGCACTCTCTTAATCACAACTCTCTAAATATAAACACTTCACAGTGAGTAGTCGATAATTCCTCCACTTACTCACGGCTGACAGCTGGAGAGCCACACAGAAGTAACACTGTGATCTGTACAATGTCACACACAAGACACACATTATTATCATTATTACACATCATAAACAGCACAATATGACTCCATCATGTGGGGTGAATGGTGAAACATAAACAAATAGGTGTATGCACCAGAATATACATGCGACATTGAAGCAGGAATGGGCCTAAAACAGTGCCCTGCTTAACAGCTTACATATTGAATTTTAGTCTTTATTTGGCAGTACATGTGAATCAAAATGAAGTCCATACCATCATAAATACAAACACATGCATAACAGTAACAATTGCAACCATTGTGAGTGCTCTGGTAGTAGTAAAAACACTTTCAAATAACATTAGATGTCCTTGAGGGTGACAGTGTGGTTAGTGCTCTGCTCCTGTTGACACGCAATCTCTGGGTGGAGTCTACATATTTTCCCCATGTTATTGTCGGTTTCCCCCCCCCCGCTATTCTGACTTTCTCCCACTGTTCAAAGACTCGCCGGTGAGAATTGGTGAATCATCGTTTCCCAAATGTGCCTTTTTAAATTTGAATCACTTTTTAATATGCCTACCTGGCCAGAAACCACATTTTCATCAAGTGCTCTATGTGGCATTAGATACATGATGCATAATCTCTAAAGAATACACAGGGAAAAGTATCATGCTGAAATTCTGCCTACTCTAGATCCAAAAAACAAATAAATATGATTTTTCGGTACTTCAGACAAATAGGTTTTAACACATTCCTGTTGTTCATTTGACAGTCAGACAAAACGTGTGAAACCATTCCAGAGAACTTATGCACAACAATTTGGCTTCGTGGGTGGAGATTTAAAAAAAAACAAAAAAAATAAAGTCCTGCTTCTCATCACAAATTCAAGATTTGTGCCAAATCCACTGACTGCCCACAGTAGAGTGGAGTGGAGTGGAAAAAAAATAATTCAAACTCAAGAGTGCTTCTGTAAGAGCACCCTTCAATGTCATGTGGGTACTCCTAACAATTGAATTAATTTGCCAAACTTGCCACAAGTCTGGGAAAGGGCATGGAAGGTCTTCTATTTGGACGAGTCGATAAAAACGTGATGTATAAAAAAGATGATTTCTTACAACGCATCAGTCAGCCTATACTGTCCCCATTCTGTGGCAGCTGACATGTCATTTCACACAGACACTGAGGCCCCGGAGCAGGCAGATGGACTGACTTCACCCCCAAACTCAAATTACAGTCACTCTTCAAAGCAGCTTGAATTTTTTCTGGCTCTGTAGCAGACAATATATGCCCCTCACAAGTGGCATCACAATTAAAAATTTCTATTAAAGACATGTCAAAACTAGACTGTTGATTTGCTTTTTTTTTATAGGTCCGAGTGTTTGAGTAGGCTATAAGACAAGCAGGGGTAAAGTGAGTAAGAAGTGAGCATACATACTGTATAATGCATCAGCTAGTGTTAAAATACCATTTGATGTTACACAATACACATTTTCAGGTAGTCAATAAAGTTAGAAAAATGTAAATTAAATTCTATTCTAGAGCACTTTATGATACAATTTTTACCATGTTGTAGTAAGTGTGGTAAATGATGATACTTCAAGATTTAAGCCAATTTTCTTTTTCTAAAAATGTATCAATTAGTAAATAATTAGTAATTATTGTAGTATTGTAGTTCACTTTTCTTTTCTTTTTTTAACTTTTAAATAGCAAAAAATACTTGTATGTTGTTGTAGGGGATGAACAAACATTTTCAAATAGAGTACCATTAATTGCTTTGGATGGTATAATGTAGATTATAATATGATTGCTTTATGGTTTCCAGATGTCTTATTTACGTTTCCTCAGCACCAAAGTTGTGTTGGAATCAGCTTTCCCCAAATCACTCTTACTTTCTCAAACTACACTGTAGCCAAAGCTATGTGATTACTCCCTATCTCTACACAAGCACTGAGCCACCTATATTACATGTCAATGAGTTTAAAACCACTTTGTAAAGTAAAGTCAGCACAGTCATTCTCCCAAAGAAAGTAGAAATAACCACTTATGCAAAGCTGCCACCGTAAGATAAGCATTGTAATAATTGTGCTCTTCCCTCAGAACACATTTCGGTACTATTTATTATATCGGCGAAAGGACGATATTATGGAATCACGTTCGTAAATTGTACGTGTGAACGTGATAACTCAAAAACAAAATGCCAGATCAGTTTAAACTTTTCATGGTTTGGGGACAGGGCCTCTTAATTGTTCATTAACAAAATAAAACTTAGAAATCACACAATGTCTGATTAAGGTGCCAGTTGTGGCAGAAGTATGGGGCCGTATATTCGACAGCATAGGCCTAGTTTGCAAATGTATGTTTCCTGCAGTCCCCTTTTCACCCCATGGTAAGAACATCTAAATGTTTCATTCATTCTTGGCACATCTAAAAGTTATTCAAATTCACAGTCAGTTTGGTTATGGTTGTTGATATTATTGACACTTTTATAAGGGCTGTCACATCAGATACTGTTGATAAATCTGCAAGAAATGATTGTTTTTGCATACTGAAGAAATGATAAAGTATTGCATCCTGTTTACTCACCTCACACATTACTGAAGACCTGGATATTAGTTAATGTGCTGTACATCCAGTATATTCATAAATACATTAATTTCTTTCTTTTTTATTTCACAACTAGGTCTTAAAAGTAATTTCTTTGTTGTAGGTCCTAAGCCTGGAAAAATGTTGTCCTGCATTGGAAAGCCATGTTAATAAATGTTAAAATATAAAGAAAATGTGAACCCCTAAAGACAAACATTATTAATGAATGTACAGCCTTGATACACATTTATACTGGTTTTCCATTGTTTGCAGATGGTGCGTTTGTTTGACGCTTGTAGACATTGTTTACTTATGTTACCTTCATACCTCCCCGAGTTTGCTTTGCTCTTTGTTTCTGACTTGTGTGTAATTATCTTGTAGCAGTTTTTGGAGCTGCCTGCGTCCTTTTCAGATGCAGTAGATTTATGTTGCAGGAGGCATAGAGTGAGAAGTAGTCTTTCTACAGTAGGTCAAGAAGACTGTTCAAACTTTTTTCAAATGTCCAATGGTACTGAACACACACACACACACACACTATAAATAATACCAGTTTATATTATGTTTATATTATTTATAATTATCTTTGTATGAAAGCCATGGACATGTTTACTATCAGTCAAAGTCTGGACACATTTAAAAGCTTCTACATTATAACATATGTAAACATTGTGTTGTGAACATGGGCATTATTTAACTATTTGCAAACTGAAAGTATACATTTGAGTTCTATTTTTATTAAGATGATTTTCAATTTAAAAGTTTCCAGAAAATGCAATGAAATTACATTAATTAAGTTAAAAGTTAGGACACACCATTGAAATGTGTTCCCAAACTTTGATTGGTAGTGTGGTACTTTACGTCCTATAAAGTTTGTAAACAGAACAGTACACATTCTACAAAACTGTATTTCAATAGGGAAATGTCTCCTGTTTCATTGTACACATTCTAGAATGTGACATAAACAGACCAGGGTCTATACCTAACTTGGTTGGCTTTAGGTCGGTTTGTGATATTGACATTTCCAAAAGACACACTGTTCCAGACAGTGTTTCCAGACTTCATTGGAGCAGACCAAACATAATCCAGGTCCTCACCTTGTTTTATAGACCTATTAATAAATGTCATTGTTTTTATGATCTTGAATGGAATGGGGTATGAAAGCTAATCACCACTCGACATCATTATCTTCATGCACACAGACTGGTAATGTGGCCGTGCTGCCGACAGTGGGGCAGGAGGTGATGGACAAAATGCAGACAGACACCTCCCACCACACTGCTTCAGCTCCCGGGGGTCCGCCAAATCAGGTCATGTGTCTTGGTGCGGGGGTGTGAAATCAGACGGCAAGAACAGAGGGGCAAACGTCATGAGGGCCAGTGAGAATTACAGGGCCCGAAAGCACAAAACTACATGTCTCCTACACGAGGAACACATGTACACATCTATTTCAGACGTGACAGACTGTGAGTGTAATGTTCAAGCTCTGACATGTTGCATGTGGTGAGGAAGAGTAGCATGTGTAAACGGTTACTAATAAAAGCTTTTTATGCTAAAAAATAACATCTAAAACGTTTGATGCTGATTTGTAGAATATAATATATACATAAAAAATATTGTTTGATTTCAGATGAGTTTCTAGTTTCCAACTGTCAGTTCATCACATTTGATCAACAATAGGTCTGTCTATTAGAAAGATCAGAATTTAAGGACCCAAATGTAAAACCATTTTTCAGAAATGTTTAGTTTTGAAATGGATTGTGGATAGTTTTGAGGATTTAAAAAAATGTATACTTTAAAGATTCCTGGTCAAGGTCTGCATAAAGAAAGCATCTGGAAGGTTTTTGTTCAGAAGATGTTTTGTCCCTCATCCAAGCGATGTAAATTTTGAGGTGACCTGTCTGTGGGTTGAGCATATAGACTGGGAATATTAACAAATAAATGCAAAAGGACTGTCCTACGACATCCCCTGTCCTTAGGCCCTCCATCGCGGCAAGGAAAAACTCCAAAAAATCATTTATGGGAAAAAGAGAAACCTTAAGGAGAACCACATGATAGAGGGATCCACTCCCAGGACGGACAGGATACAGATGTGTCCAGAACTGATGGATGAGGTTCTTGTGCTGAGAGAGAAAATCAGGGTTATTAGCATTTAAACAAATAGCGAACTAGTGAAGATGACTGTTCCATTACACTGTACACAGTAAACAGAATAATCCAATAGTGGTCTATGCACCAGCCATTCAGATTTCATTTTACAATAAAACAAATGAAAGTACAGTGAAAACTCGTTAAGTTTATTGTGCTAATACCTGACTAACCTTTTAATCCCACCTGAAAAAGAGCAATTAACAGTATTGAGTATTCAGTGTTCGCACAAAGAAGCTGCATATTATACAACACATGGTTCACTGAAGAAAACCACAACCCCATGTTAGCTCCTGGTTAGTTGCAGGAGGCTCATCTGGGGGCTTCCTACATGTAATTATACTTTACTCCTTCAATGTTTGATAAGTATATGCTCTTACTTCGAAAGCATGGCCATTTTCATAGGTTCATATTTTCCTGTGTTTTCTTTAGGACAATCTGAATCTGCTTCTGACCGAGGAGGAGATGTACAGCCTCATGGAGACGTTTAAGCAGTGCAAGATCATCCCAGGTGTGGTTTCAGTTCTGGGTCAAAGGTTCTTGGGATAGAAATGTGATTTGGATTATAACAAAAATGCACGTTGCAGGTTTTTGATGCTTTAGAGTTAGTAGAGAAGATAATTTGCACACTGTAAAAGTAAAACATTGCTCTACTTACATATGGTGCAGTAATCATTCACAAATCTTTCATTGTCTCAGTTTACCTAAGTAGATCAGTCCAACTATAGAAATGATACGCTTTTCAAATCCCATGGGCTATTTCACATTGATACAATTTAAAGTTGTAATATTTTTGCACAAAGCCTATAAAATCTTCCGTGTGCTTCCCAACCATCCTCTTCTGAATTCAATTCTACGGACCACTCAAAACCATTGATCCAATATTAAATAAGTTATTTGTGATGCTTTGTTATACAATAGCTTGTATACATATTGAATTGTGTTTATTTGCTCAATGATAGTACTTTACTTTCCAATTGCTGGGCTGCAGGTTACATCACAATTTACTATAGCCCTATACATTTTAATGGGAGATGGGGGGCAGGAACATGACTGTTCTTAATCTGCAGATTCTGTGTGTGGTTGGATATGGTCACTAATAAAAATGATCAGCTTTTTCAACATCCCCATATAGTTATTACAGAATTCTGGCCCCCGCCCCCCATCTGAGGGTATGACATCATCATATTCTAGACCCTGCAACCCAGCAATTGCATTGTAAACCCAACTCCATTGTCGTGTGTGTGTGATGGAGAGCCATTTGCCGCAGGTCTTCTTGTCTTTGTACATTGATTGACTGTAGGTTAATTATATCTGGACCAGTGATGTTTTTCTAATTAGCAGTGATGTGATGAATTGTTCTTACCTGTGTAGAGTCATGCCTGGTGTCAGATGAGCTGCTGCAGTACCGTCACTTTGTGTCCAAGCAGCAGTTTGATAAAGACCTGACGGACGAGCAGGAGGAAGAAGTGCTGTCCCAATTCTCTGGTCTGGACCCCGAGAAGAAGGGACACATCGAATGGCCCGACTTCCTCTACTTTGAGTCTCTGGCTGTGCTGAGAAAACTACGCACAGAGGTGAATTGCACAAGGCTTTGAACATTTACCATTGGGGTTGTGGTAATGAATGATCACCAAATAGATGTATCATCAGCAACTGTTTCATAACACATGTACTGGTCATATGCTGAGCTCTGGTTTGAATGGTCACTCTTTACAGATGAAGTGATTTTTATTACTGCATTGTGTATATAAAAAAAAAATCTCTCAATGTGTATGACAAAAGAAAGCTACTTCAAAATGTAAAAAAATATAAAAAAAATTAATATCCCCAAAAACAGGAATGTACCTTACTAAGTAAAAAAAAGTTGAGATTTATTGAAACTGAATTACCTTGATTAGGTCTTTTGTCAGCATTGCTAAACTCTTACCCAATTATACAAATTGACAAATTGTTCACTTGCTATTCATTATCTACCTCTTAATTATCAATCCACAATAGAATTTCTGCAGGTGCCAGATGGCATTTGAGGAGACATTTCACATTATGTTTATATTGTATTGTTGTCTCTCTGCAAAGCCATCTGTCAGCTACACATATAGTTTACTTAGTCTCTCACGTCCATCTTAACTGTGCCGTCTATTTCTAACTGCTATGACCTACACCGGCAACACTAAGATGTGGTTGCTAAGAGGCTTGGTTGCTATGTTGTAATGTCAAAGCACAATTATAAAGTGAAATCTGTACAAATCAGGAAGGTTATTTAGCGTTTTTCACATAAGTCACCTTAATTGACCTTATAATGTGTGTTTTAACATGAGTCAAAGAATACATTAACTTACTCTGAATATCTTATAGGCTGGCTACTGCTAGGATCAATAAATGACTAGTTCTTATAGTCCAGTGATCACACTAAAAACCTGTCATATTTTGGCTTGGGAGATTACATTTGTGGACTCTGGGAATAAACTGAGATAAAGGAGTGTTTGGAGATTATGTGGGACAGCGCTAATGTGATTGAGAAAGAGTTGAGCCGTAAAAACCCACCTCTGTGGAGTCAGGAATTATGGTCCTAGAGATATTAAAAAGGGGGTCTATTAGTGAAGCTAAGGCTGCACTATGGAAATCAAATTAATTATGCTGTTTAATTAGATTGTGTTTTATATGTTTTGTTTTCCTGTAGAATTCCCTTGTGCGCCTATTGACCGGAAAAGAGAGAAACAAGGCTCGGTCGGTGTTTCAGAGTCTGGCTTTGGATAAAGATGGAGTTATCACACGAGCCGAGTGTCGCCAAGCTCAACAGTCCTGGTTTCAGAAGGTCAACAAAGACTCACAGTCTTGTAATGTCAGGTGAGCCTGGAGCATCTTCAGGAGCTATTTAAGACAATAATCAAGTGTCTAGAGTCATGAGGCTGCTTCACTTTCTGTCAGGGCCGTGTCCATTCATACTTCTACATCATGTATGTAGGTTACATAGAAATGGTAGCCCAAACAGTAGTAGTCCAAACAGCTACAAGGTCTTTCAAATGCAAATTACATCAGTGGTAATATGATTGGGTTTCATCTGACATACTGTTACTATACAACTGATGAGTCACTTGCTAATACAGCTATAGAGTGAGATTCATTCAGACTGAACTTTCATGTGTCAGGTATGTATTTTTACAATATAAATGAGTTATGCACATCTCACAGATCTCATAAAATCACCCATTCACAAACACGTCTCAAACTATTGTAAAGTTCATTCAATGTTTTTCTCCTAAAAACATTTGAAGTTTCAAAAGCACCATTTTTCAGTTGGAGCTGTTCTACAAACTTGTTATTCTCTCATTAATTGCAATCACCACACTGAGGCTAAAAATATGACCCTCCATTTGGCACCAAACAAAACACACAGACAACTCTTTGTCTCAGTGCATAGTGTCCAAGAACTCATTAAAAATACCTGTTTATAAAAGTCCTTGCTAATGAAGCCAGTAATTGTTAGTATGAGTTGAAGGACAGATTAAAACATGCTAAATACATCATTATCGCAGTCTTTTTAAGGACACTGTATTATTTCAATTTTCTGTCATATTGCACCAAAGCCACAAGGCTGTTTAAAATATATATTAATACATTCTTTTGAAATAACAAACTGACTGAGCGTCACTTTGAAATTCAAATGCCAGAAATAGACATGTCTTGTCTTTGTCTTGTGGAGATTTAACTGCTTAGTCGCTGCATCATACATTTTTTACAAATAAATTCAACTCAATATATCTTACCTGCAAGAGCTGCTGTCTGTGTGGAGCCTTTTGTTCATATTGCATCAAAGGCTGAATATTAAAATACATCTTACAATGCATTTCAGTGCAACATCACAGAGGATCTATGCCTCTAAAGATGTCCATGTGATGATCGGTAAAACAAACAACTGTGTTGTCCAGTCCCTGTTTTGTTTTTTCTGCAGAACTTGATAGCCATTCTCTTTATTTATTGTTATCATTCAATTCAACTATACTGTTTTAATTCCCAAGGCTAAATTTGTTTTGAATATTCTTTTTATGATTCTTTTTTTTTTCATTTTGTCTCATTGAAGAGCAATTTAGTATTCAGGGCAAATCATGAGAATGAACACAATGAGTAGACTTTCCCAGTGCATCAGTGACTAAGCTTATGGTGACAATAGAGAGGAGCCAGGCTTGTGCACAGCATTGGGAGGAGACCCGTGTTGTTGTGGTTGTGATAAACATTACAATATTTCCGTCTTTGTGTACAAAATGCGCGTTTCACTTCCTCGTCTCAACTAGAGAAAAAATACTTTCCTCAATATTCAAATGTATTGTGTACAGTATATTCAGTTAGTATATATAGTTGTTGTTCATCAATGTAACTAACATTCAAACCATTATGTGTGCCCTTCCACTGTCACCTCTCACCCCTCTCACCCACCTTTAAGACCCCTCATGGGAATCTGCTCTACTATGTTTTGTGGGTGAGTGTGTCTGCATGGCTTCTCTCCATCTCCTTTCACTTCACTGCCACAAGCACCATCATCCACCATCACCCACCATCATCTACCATCCAGTATAAAAAAGTAGCTCAATGGGATCTTTTAAACATATAATAATCAAGGAAGCATGCTGCCTGAATGTGTTTAATGAGCAGACTGTTCTTAAAATTGCGGTCTTGTTATACTGTGTCTAATTATAGAGATCAAAGAAAGCAGTTTGTCCTCTTTAAGGCTTAGTGAACAAAAAGGGTCCGGGTGTGTGTCTTGCCATTCAAGTAAATCCTTTCAATATGCATCTAAATATCAAACTAACCCTGCTTTTGAATCAAAGGATACACTGTCTCCGAAGCTGTCAGGCATAAAGATTTTAATTACAGCGTCGTCTTAAAGGGTGCAGAAGCAAGAAGCTATTTTGCAGAACAGTTTTGTCTCTGGTTTATTTTTGCATTTTGTATTTTTCTTCAAAATTGCTGTTTTTGTGTGATCAAAAAGAATTACTTTATTATTTTTTTGTTTGACACAGTATAAGTCATGTTGGACCCATTTGTGAGAGCAGTCCGGCCAGTTCAGGCAGTGACCGGAGCAAAACGGATGACAGCAGGTGAGTCTCAAATAGTAATGACATGTAACATTTATATACGGTTTCTTTTTGACAAGATAAGGTTTAGACATGTGTCCAATGTTCAAATAACTTTTAACATGTCGCCTTTTGGTTCAGATCAAGTAAGTGCTAAAACACACACATATGTGATAAAAGCAAACCAATGAAGCAGTTGTGAAGTTCCTTAATTAATGCCAGAATAACCTTCTGACATAACAACATGTACTATTACTATCATCTATAGAACAGATATGCAGAGGTGGTAGAAGTACACAAAATCTGTACTTCAGGAAAAGTAGAGACAACATGTATAGAATGTAATGTATACTTTGGAAAATGTTAAATTATATTAAAATTAATGCTGTAGGAGTGCTACTATTTTTGCTGCCTTTAATACTATTGCTGCAACCTAAGCTATATTAAACTGCTGTCTCGTCTCAACAGGCCTGTGACATGGGCAGACTTCCTCAAGGAGAGCGCCATCTACATTCTGGCAGCCCGTCCCAATAGCTCTGCCATGCACATCCGAATGCCCCTATAGTGGAGGGTGGCGCTGCTGCTGAGCGTACACAGAGTGAGTGATGGATACAGCCTATACTTGACAGATGTGTGTAAAGATATAGACCATGATGACCCCACTAGGGACCTTCTCAATGATGGGGACTGAGCTTCAAGTGACCGTGGATCAAGGAATTGAGCCATTCTCTCCTCCTCTGCACCTCCTCCACACCACATTTCTGACACAAAACAGACTGACGTAAGAGTGACAGCAGCCTCCGACATGTGAGGGCCAAGACGACAATCACCCACACACGATCCGCTTCACTGAGCCTCTGAAGTCTAAACCACCACAACAACAGAGAGCTCTAAATGACAAGTATTATATACTCCGTTCTTCATAAATATGTCTTTATGTGTTAGTGTGATGGTTACTCCTCAGCCATTTGTTCCTGTTAGATTTTTATCCTGTTTTTAATAATACTTCTTGTAATCATTTTGTGTTTGCCATTTGGTTTTAATGGATAGCTGTTTGATTTTTAAAAACAGAATCTGTTCATGCTGTTCATAATGTGCAAAACACAAACAAACGACTTCATTTAGGATTAAACAACTTTCTTCAGTTCAGTTTACATTCACTCTAGTGCAGTTTGGAGACAATTATTTATGATTTATAAATATTTGAAATAAAACGCAAATCATTCTTCATTTGTGTAGGTCAAAGACAAGTATACAAGTTATAACACATATAAAAGTGAATGATTGTCTGTCAGTGTGTCAACCCTGCGACTGACTACTGTACTGTACCTTGCGTCAGATAAGCCGAAGATTATTAAAAAATATGTTATGTATGTAATGAATTGCTAATACTGCACTATCCCTTTAAACGGTGTTACATACACATGATACTTTTGTCATATTTTGCCATTCAATGTGGAGGGCCGTTACCATTACAGTTACATATACTACACAGGAATGAAAGCTATCTGCATACATTATATGAGAACTGCTATTCACGCTGGTATAAATGATTATGCATTACAGAAACTGTAGTTATTCCTCTGAAGTACCCTTGGCTTTTCTCATTATGTTCTTCTGGAATTCTAACTGTGAACATGGTCCTTAATAACAGCTAACCCAGTATGTGATATGTATATACTGCCATATAGTATCTTTTTGTTTCGTATCATAAAGGTGGAGACAAGTCCTTGTTCTGGTGTCATTATTTGCACTGTGGGATCGGAAAATGTAGAAAAACTACTGAGTTCTGTATAGTCTGTAATGAAATGGAATGGGAGATGTTGGATTGCATCCCTTGTTAAAATGCATAAGCACTGTTAAAATGTGTAGAAAATGTGATGGCTATTCTGTATTGTTGATTAAAGATTATGATGCACATGGCTCTAGGTTCACTGAAACATACTGCTACACAGATTATATAACGTGTTAATGAAAAAGGTTAGGACAGTTGAGACTTGGAGAATGTCATAGAGCTGAAATAAATGCATGGCATTGGCCTCTTTCTGGACATGAATAGTTTTTCTCATCTTTCTTTATTTTCTAATTGTAATTGCTATGGATAGTTTTAGTTACACCTACTCACCCATCCACATGGCATCAACTCTAATCTTGAACATTCAAGACAAGAAAGCAGTAGAAATCGGTGCAGTAATTTTTCAGTAAAGTTGCAGAAAACAGATTCCATTATTTAAAAAAAGAAAACTTATTGGATTCAGACGGTGATCCAGATCACTCCGAAAATCCATTTCCAGACCAACAAACAGACGAACGGGAGCGAAAACATGACCTCCTTGGTGTAATATTCTTGCTGAAGTTAAAACAGATTATTATAGGTCGAGTAGAGATTTGGCAAGAAGCAGGCCTCAAAGGGATTCTGACAAGTACTCTGTTTTTAGTGGTAATGTGGAGCTCTTGATAGGGATTGTGGACATTGTAGAAGGTGGAGGAACAACTTTGAGGATCTCCTAAAGCCTCTGCCGAGAAGGGACAAAATGCTAGACACATTAATCAACCCTTTAGTCCCAATTGTTTCATGATCAGAATGTTGCAGAAGTCTAAAACAGCCACAACATCATGATCATAAAACACAGGAAAAAGTCCAGTGTTTCTGGCAATCTGACTGGCAAAAGCCAAAATAATTTAATGTTTTAGCTATTAAAAATCAACAGATACCATAATAACACTGAAGACTTAAGTCTACCATCCACAGAGAGGAACCAATTATTCCATTTCCATGCTATTGTTGGAGTTCAAATGACCTGAAGCGCTGCAGACTGAATGGCTCCAGCAGCTCCATCCACCCTCACCAATAGCTACCCTATGGATCAGTTACATTCTTCTGTGAAACTCAATTGTAAAAAACATTAAGACTTCCTATTGTTTGAGTGAGATCGATAACCAGCACAAAAGAGGTGCGTGCATTAGCCAAGGTTGAATTTAAGATAAATATTTCGGGATATTTTTTTACAGAAACTATTTTTGTGCAGTGCTACTTTTACTACGTACAACTCAGGGACATAAATAGAAACATTAGTGTATTGCTACGGTACATAATACAGTCCATCACCTAAAAGAATCTCTCTGTGATAGTATGTGAGGGCGCTTGGTCTATTTACAGGACAGGGTTCCACTTTGACTCAGCATTTTGTGAAGCAATTACCTTCAAAATGTTACCAGTGAAAGTGTTATGAAATAATTATGTAACTCGCTCAGCCGAATCATTCTTCTCCCACACGTACTTCTTTATTGTCTTTGTGTTGTATGGCAGCCTGTCTGCTACTGTGGGCTGTCTATTTTCTTTATTGTTTGACCTTCAAAACATTTCAGAAGAACCGTAGCTTGCATTTTCACCAACAGCAAAAAGTAACAGACATCCGGACGATAGTGGACTTGAAGTACAGTGCTGGACTTCTAAAGTGTTCTTCTCTAGTTACTCATTTCCAAAGCCCTGCAATTTGTGTCAAGCCCTTTCTCTAGTGCCCCTTGATATGATGGTGCCCTGTTGGGAGTGATCCTGGTTTGAATTTCAGATAGGTTAGTTATCTGAAGTTATGGAGGAGGACCACACACCTCGAACCTGCTTTTTCCCCTTGACACCTATAAATAACATACACAGACCATTGTTCTTTCATTTTTTGTGACCCGTCTGCTTACCCAGTCTATCAGGTTACCTTGAGAGATTGTCACCCTCAGAATACCCCAAACTGACAAACTATTCTGAGGTTTTCTATTTCTCTTAGTTTGTGTTTGAGGTATACTGGGCCAAACCTTGACACTGGGCCATTTCTATATAGGCCTCCCTATATAAATGATGAACACAAGGTTCATTATTTTCCATTGGAACCTTATCTGGTAATACATGAAATGCAAAATAAAATGTCTCTCTCTTTTTCTGTTGACAAACCAGTATCACCTTTCTGTCTATTGTTGGGCAACATTTTACTTTATGATCTGTCTTTACTCCATCTTTCCCTAACAAAATCGACTTCCCACTAACCCTAAGAGGACAAGCCATTCCTTTCCAGTTATGAATCATAGAAAAGGTGTAGATTTTCATCTAAGGCACCTAACACACGGCTACAAACTGCCCCAGTACACTGAAGGTCCTGGTTTCAACAGGACAACTTCATCTGCAAAAAGCAGAGATAAAGCCACTGGCTGCACCTAGAAATTCATTCCATAAAAATTAGGAACAGAACCAGTGAGAAAGAGCTGCACCCCAGACTCCCAATGTACTGCCCACAGGAAGTTCCAATGGACAAATGCCTAATAGATCAAACTCCCAAAAACACTCAAGCACCCCAGCATAGAGTATAGAGCTGGTCACGTGTCCCACCTCCACAATAGATCAAACAAATTACGCTTTGTAAACATTCATGAGATTTTACAATAAATGAGATTAAAGAATTTATGGAACCACATTTGCCTTTAGCAATGACTTAGCTAAACATACCGTAATATACATATTTGTATGTACACAGGAATCTAGGGTGTGACTCATCTATAAACAGTGTTTCTGTCAAACCTTACAAGCAACCATAATAGTGGAACCAATGTTTTAAGCCAAAAAACAGTGAATAAATATAAATCTGTCACATGATTTTCTGGGAAAAAAGTAAAGGAACTGTTAATTTTTTTCACAGAACTGGAATAGCATGTACTGTATTGTAGCTAACTTACGATATGGAGCCAGGCACATCTTAAACACCAGACATTCACAAGTCTGACAGTCAGACTGAAACTCATTCACACTCCTAGTCACTCTTGAGACAATTTAAAGTCAAACTTTCCCCTGGTTTGGGATTACTAAACAATGGGTGTCCAGCCTGAAAAATAACAAGAGGAGGGCCACTTGCTGAGGTGACAGATTTAATTTCACCAAAAGTCTCCTTCGGGTGTTTTCTAGCCACATGTATGTTTTGCTGTTTTTTTCCTCCACTTAGTTTCTTTTAGTTGGATTATGTAGTCACATGCAGTAAAGACAATTTGGGCCAACATCTGCCATAACACTGATTTTAAAAAGAAATGGTATAATAAACGTTGAAACGGTGACTCCCAAATACAGATAAGGTTCAGTTTAGCTTCCACTTTATGGCACAAGAGACCAACCAAAAACAACTCTGCTACAGACTGATTAAGAATGCCTTTGTTAATGCATAGTGGAAAATTGTATTTATTTATTTTTTATCATGAATAGTGATGCCAATGAG
The DNA here is from genome assembly GCA_036025475.1 of Philypnodon macrostomus. Lineage (NCBI taxonomy): Eukaryota > Metazoa > Chordata > Actinopteri > Gobiiformes > Eleotridae > Philypnodon > Philypnodon macrostomus. The sequence continues at coordinate 4,155 of JAVQKC010079224.1, read as the reverse complement.
GGAAACTATTAGAAAAATGTAAAACTATGTACAACACACATTTTCAGTATACCGTGAGCTGTATGTAGCTCTATATAAATTAGGCAATTGTGTGTGAAATTGAAAAAGTCGTTTTAAGTAATTCGATATATACTATCTATGCTAAACCAATATATACAAAAGCATCAACTTCTTGGCAGGTAATATTGGATCATTATGATAAAAACGTTAGAATAAAAAAAGTGTTAATTGACCCTGTTCTATGATGTAAAGGTTATCTGTTATAATAAACTTGAGTCCCTCAGAGTTTGTGTGATACCACTTTGACCAATAGTAATCAAGTTTTTTCTACAGTCACTCCCCTGACCTCTACAGAATATAGATTAACTTCTTTACACATAAAACCGGGTCAAGTACTCTATTAAAAGCATTTTCTACATTTTATTTTTGTTATTTAAGAATCCTACAGACTACAGTGTGCACAGTAAGAAGAGATTTTGGAAGGCAGAGAGAAAGATTAAATCCTGGGCCTCCCAGCCTGTAAACAAGAGGCTCTCAATCTAAAGGTTATCAGGCTTGTGTTGAGAGGAGTGGACAGCGGCTGAAGAGGTGCTGGGCCCTGGCAGATGTGACGGGGTGAGTAATGGTAAACAGCAGGGCCAGTGTGTTCTGCTGCCACAGGGAAGTTCTGCTCAAATGTCAGCACACCAGTCACATTATCTTGAAGGTCATCATAGGTTTGTGAGCTATAATGTAGTTTGTGAGCTGTAGTTTGTGAGCTGTAATGTGATCGCGAGGTCTGTTTGAGAATAAATGTCTGAAAGTCTGGATTCCTGTTCAAAGATTATTCCTATTAGTCCTATTTGAGTTTTGAGTTGTTTTTTTCTTTTTTTCTTACTGATTGAGGAGCAGTAAGTCTTTAGTGGGTACAGTTTAACTAAATAAACAGCCTTGTAATATGACTAAATACTACTACTCTACTGCTTGTACTGTCCTAATCACCTTGGCAGAAAAGATTCTTTCAAACAAAAGACTTCTTTCTTTCTTTTTTCAATTTCCTCTTTGTAGAGAGTTCATTGTTGCCATTTTTAATGTATCTCCAAATAAATACACCATTTCCTGTTTTTCATTTTCTGAAAAACAAACTTATTCTCCTATTTATTCTAATTATGTACTGTATTTACCCAATAGCTTTTTTTATGTAGATTATTGTGTTGTGCATCTTTCTATGCAGAAAGGTCATTTTAAAGGACAATACACAACTCCCAAGTTTTCCTTTTTTTCTTCAGTTTCTCACCGTCCCCAGCAGTGTCACACACCACCAGCCATCTCTCCAAATAGGATCCATTTTTAGATCCACCTCCGGCGGCGTAAGCGTCACATCCCACTTGTTCTACGAGCCAAGCCAACTTGTTACTTACTCGAATCTGTGCAGCTGACTGGAGCCAGTTACAGGCTTCTGCTTCTACAACTCTGGTTTTGAAGCTCATTTGATGAAACACTGAGGTACTTTGTCTGTGCTATGTAAGGCACACAGCTCTGAGACAGCCTCCGCCTACACAAAAGCACACATGAAAGAATACATTGATCATTTTTGGATCTGGAAAAGGAAAAATATATAGAGAGAGATCTTAACCAGTGTATAAAAGACATGGACACAGATGCATATTTATTTGACAGTTTTACAACAGATGACCCTCCTAACAAGCCTTTGAGTATGCTGGCTTAATTTAATTGGCAAGCTGACAACCAGCTGACTGCATGCATGTGTGTAATGTGTGTGGGGGTAGATGCAAATGGTTTAGCAAATAGTTTGATTCAATGAATTTGTATTTTATTGAAGCATTAATTGGCCTGTGTAAGAAATTTAGTCTTGTAAAACATTAGAAATCCAACTTACACTTGGCTCTCACATCTCTGTTGATTGCAGTTTTATTTTGCTGCTCATTATGTGCCAAATTGCCCATCGTTTACTGCCCCCTGTGGCTGGGAAAGGCTGGAGTAGTGTTTGGCCTCATTAGTCCTAATAAATGTGTGTCAGGGTTTGAGAGAAAGAGAGATGGATCAGTGATAAAAGAGCAGTGTGACATTGCCCAACGAAATGATTTAAACTCTGTTGAAATCCACACAGTCTAGTCCAGTAAAAAAGAAATATCCGGTGAAAACAGAAAACTAATATAGAAAAAAATATTAATTTATTCAGCTAAACCATGTCAGAATTATAGAACATTTTAAGCCTGTAAAAGTCTGACTTAGAAATGTGTTTCAATTAATGGAAATCTAATGTCTTTATTTAAATATTCAGTTCAATTAAATTTTATTTGTATAGCTCTATATGAAAATAATGTTGCCTCAGAGGGCTTCATAAAAAGATATGTGTATATAAACAGGGTCATTGCAAACAATAAACAAAGTTAATAGACACAAACAAGAAGGACTGTCCCAGAACATCCTTTGTCCTTAGACCCTCCATCGCGGTCAGAGAAAAGAAAAACATTTATCCAGAGGAATGAGGAGAGGCAGCAGGTTTTAGAGTCATCCAGAGGAATGAGGAGATGCAGCAGGTTTAGGGGGCATCCAGATGAATGAGGAGATGCAGCAGGTTTAGGGGGCATTCAGATGAATGAGGAGATGCACTAGGTTTAGGGGGCATCCAGATGAATGAGGAGAGGCAGCAGGTTTAGGAGTCACCCAGATGAATGAGGAGAGGCAGCAGGTTTAGGAGTCATCCAGAGGAATGAGGAGAAGCAGCAGGTTTAGGGGGCATCCAGATGAATGAGGAGATGCACTAGGTTTAGGGGGCATCCAGATGAATGAGGAGATGCAGCAGGTTTAGGAGGCATCCAGATGAATGAGGAGAGGCAGCAGGTTTAGGAGTCACCCAGATGAATGAGGAGATGTAGCAGGTTTAGAAGTCATCCAGAGGAATGAGGAGAGGCAGCAGGTTTAGAGGGCATGGGCATCCAGATGAATTGGGTGATGCATGCAAGTATGTAGAAAAAAAGGTGTAAGTCATTTAAAAAAACTACAATCTACATCGTAACGTCAAGGCTCCTCCACATGAAAATCAACCAGCTGAAGTGGAAGGGGCCTTCCAGTAGAGGCTTCAGGGTGAACCCAGGACAAACTCGACATCTTGGCTGGCCTGGGGGTTCCCCTGAAAGAACTGCTCTAATAATGTGTCTCCTAATATTAAAAAATAATGGATGGTGGGTGAACAATTAAACAATTTTATTATTTATTACGTTACTGTTGATTTGAATAAATAAAAGCTGACCAAAACTATATCCATTAACCATGACTTTAGTGCCCAATATAAAAACACAAGTCCGTCTACTGAAATTTATTTTATATCTATTTCCATCTTCCTGTAGCACCTATTGTACTTAATAAAACAAATACAAATGGTATTTTTCCTTGTAAATATGAATGTCCTGGTAAAAAGCTTGCTTGGAAAACTAGTCTTAGTACTGGCACTAGCATATTTTTTTTGAGATGCAGGAGGAGATTGGTAATTGGCAGAACTCATCCCATCAACTGACATTTGAGTTACTGCGGGGCACTGCAAGACCTTCTGTGAAAATGGCAAGTCCAGCGTCTGAGTGTGCACAATACCAGTGACGAAAAGCCACTGAATGTCAGAAAGCTTTTTGTCCTTCTCCAACAGGAGTCTAAATATAGCTGTGTCAACAGATGAAAACATACCTGACAGCAGAACTCAGTCATTTTGATAAGAGACTGTCTAGTGCAGGTTTTCAATACCTGCCTTAAAATGATCAAGCACTCTTACTTACGTCATTGCTATTGACAAGTCCCTCTGTCTTACCTGGTGCAGCTGTTTGGCCACAGTTAGATGTCCCAGTGAAAACTGAAAAGGAACGGACAGTGCTCCTCTCTTCTGATTCTGAAAAATACATGCAATTATAGGCCTACTAATTTAATAATAATAATTATAAATAATCATAATAAACTAAGTAAGCTTACTAGAGTGTTGTTTGACTGTTCTAGGCTGGACACATTGCATTGACTGGGGGTCTGGAGGACGGTCTCTATAGTCTATGCTTAAAGTGGAGCTAACCCCCCTGTAAGAGGCTAACTCCGCCCCCAGACAATTTTTCAAAAATTCCACAAAAATGGGCAGGGCCGAAGACACAGAGGGGTACGCCCAAGTGTGCG
>JAVQKC010079215.1:0-16071 GCA_036025475.1 Philypnodon macrostomus | reverse complement strand
AGAAACCATGTCAATATGTGTGTATGGATGCAGCAGGTTTAGGGGTACATCCAAGTGAATGAGGAGATAGTAGAAGGGGGCATCCAGATGAATGAGGAGATGCAGCAGGTTTGGTTGGGAGTGGGGGGATCCAGATGAGACAACGTAGTTAAGGGATATGTAAAATGTGTGACCAAATTCAATATCATCCCTTAACTACACAGGGCATCATTAAAATTAACCGTAACCATAACCGTAACCGCAAGATAGTGCCCATGCATTGGGCTTAATGAGGTAGATACAGGAGCTATGTAAAGTGTTGACTTTTTGTCTAGCGATTATTGTGGACATAATTATTGTGATTAACAATATCATCACAATAATTAGGCCAAATAAAAAAATGTTTTAAAAGTTCCTAAAACCCTGATTTTTTTTTTTTTTTACAGTAGGCTACATTTTGTAACATTTGCACACATTTTTCCCTTTGGCCTAATAACAGCTGAGGAGAGAATACATTTTTAATACGTTTTGTTGGTGATCCAAAGTTTATTGTCATCATCTAAAGCAGATATACCTTTTGATATTACAAAACTGTTTAATAAACTCATTAAAAAATAAATAAAACAAACAAAGAAATTACGATTATTGCGATAAACAATTATCACGCTAATGAAAAATAGCCAGGATAAATTAAGTGTTAGTATTTTTGCTCTGATCAGAATATCACAATGCATCAAGCCAAATTATTTGGTTATGGGCAAAAACTGGCCAGTGAGTATAGAACTAAACACCTACCAAGGTTACAGTGACCTTGACATTTTCTCTACACAGGAAACCAGATGAACCAAAAGTGTCCATAACAGACATCATGACTAAATGCATAAACTAAATGCGTACATACATCTACAATCAGGGCCTAGGCGTGCAAGTGAGTATTTGAAGATATGACATCCTAAAAACATCCACAAAGCAGCTTCATGTCCAGGGCTTGAGCATTTCAGTGTGCAATTTCACCTAGCACAGAAGCCCTATGTGATCATTAGTCTGGTACACTTATGTGACAAAACACAGCCACTGCAGACGGCCATACAAGTACACAGCAGGGAGGCAAAATCCACAGAGCACATTTGAGACTTGAGGAAAAAAATGAAATTATATACTCCACAAGGTAGACATCAAAACACAATGGACCTATGAATCTGACATAACAACAGACAGGTGCCGTGAAATGACAAAATTTTACTGGCTATAGCTTCCTGTGTTCTCTGCAAGTGACACTTAAAATCCAGCAAAAAGAAACAACTTTTGAGAATAAAAAAATAATAAATCTTTACATTTGGTCACCGCTTTCTTTTTTGGACCCGACAACTGGCCATTATCCGTATACTGTATAAATTTGCCTATTGTCTGCAGACAGGCCCTTTTATTCCATGATGCAGAGATCTTTCACCTTCCTCCACAGACACCAGTGGATGTGTTGGAGCATATAACCCTCCTGTTTATTCCCCGCCCTGTGGAGACTCTCTGCATGAAGCTCCATTCTCATGAAGGGAGTCGCGCTTGAAGGCAGAGGGAGGCGTGCTGGAGGAAGAGGGACTTGTTGTTGTTACCGCACTCGGTGCAATGATGCAATTTATAATTAAAATGCAAATGGAACGACAGGGAGTTTCTCTCACCTTGTTTTCACTTTACTCCCACATTCTCAGGGGAGGCCCATCTCTCCCCGGGATCTATGTATCCAAGCCAGAAAATCAATTTTCATATGAAGTACCAAAATCAATTTGAGATTTAGACAAATCAAGCCAGTACTTAAGTGAGAGAAACTTGAGATGCATGGACAGACATCCCGCCCGCGGCTATAAAACATTTTCAGTGCTCTGATGATGTGCAAGGGGTTTCTAAACACTCACAGCCCTAAACTGTAGAGGAGTAAAAGCAATTATTTGCAGCAACAAGAAAACAGAGGCTTGTGGACACATCCTTCACTGGCCTGTCTGTGTTGACTACAGCTTATCACAATAGGTGGCTCAAACATCCCTAAGCTTCAATTTCAACAAATAATACAGACAGCGCTTTGGAATAAATCATTTGGGGGAATTTATTTGAAAAGTGTTCATAAAAGGAAAACGAGGCTTGTCCTTGAGTGTGACTTTGTCATGTAACACGTCTGCAGCTCCATTATCTGTATCCAGCGGACTTCAAACACACTCAGTCAGAGCACAAAGCTGTGTAATTAGCACAGGCCTGGCTCTGGAGGCGGCCAAAAACAAACCTGTCTTTAGTCCTGTCTTTGTCTAATCTCCTCTGATCTAACACTTCACTCACTACATGCATGACCTCAGCTGGTACCTTTAAAAACTGTCAACAGGTTTTTACCTTTATAACACATGAAAGAACAGCTAGGAGCCTGACCGACAGTTTGTGAATGTTAAAATACACAAACTCGTACAGATGTCTATCAAAAGCATGACTGAATTTAAACTCTGGATTTTGACACTTGGTGGCTTCCCCATTACATTTCCATACATTTCTATAACTGTTCTGGAGGAGTGTTGAAAAGAGCCATTCATTCATATTATGATTTAGAGGTTGTTGGTAGCCTGTTGCCGCAACTATAGGCCTTAGGCAGAACAACCTGGACAGTGGTCAGCCTCGGACATGTGAAAACTCCAGAGTCACGGAGTCTATAATTCCAAAATATTAATTTGATCTTCCAATAAAATTAAGTTAACTTTTCCTATAAACAGACTAAAGTTTGAGTGTTGTACCGTGACATCCTCAGAAAATGTCACGTAATGTAATAGTGACGTTTCTTGCCAGCTGATTTATACTGGCTTTGGCGATGAGTCACTGAGTCTACTCCAGTCAATCACAGCTCAGGCAGAGGACACGCCCCCCAGTGCATGGAAGCTAAAGCTAACAGACAATCAGCCCACTGCACAGTCCTATCTACTGTACTTACTACATCTCACTTAACAACAGAGCAGCCTCGAATGTGATAAAGACACCCTAATAGTCACTCGACTCTACTCCCATTATAATTGTCCAATTTGCATAATAATAGCACTCAGGAAATGCAGCTAGCATCGTATTAGTATCTCTAAGCAACTGCTTGGTGGCCACAAACACTTATTGTAACTAGGCCCACGCTGTCAGCAAGGTGTATATTGGCAAAACGCCCCCCCATACGTCTGCCACAACTGCTATGGCACCAACGGGCAAGAGTTTTTATATTGTTAATGAGCAATTAAAACCCAAAATCAATGGATTTCTGCGTTTTTATTATATGTAACTGAATGTAAAATTTTAAACTGATCCAGTAATTAGTTTTTGAGTTATCACGTTCACGCGTAGGATCTGCAGACGTGGACCGATGTATTCCATAATACTTGAACCATTAATCCTCCTAAAAATAAACAAAATTGCATGAACTTTGGCGCAGTGATCCAGGCTAGTGTATATTTAATGTACATATGACAGAGGTCAAATAAAGAATGACTGAATAGTGCACCCCCTGACGGACTCTGGGCACACTTACTTTAGCAGAGAGCAATGAAACTTGGTACAGTGATTCTTCACATTGTACCCAACATAAAATATTAACATGGCCCCGCCCTACAACAAACAGGAAGTCGGCCACTTTGAATTGAAATTGGGAGGTCATGTATATTTGACATCCTCTAACTAACACAGGCACATACTTTGCCCAATTATTGAAATTATTATTAAATTGAAACACCTAATTACCCTCCAGCCCTGAACCCATCTGACAAATATTATTCCAGTTACCTCTATAGCGCCCCCGATGGACTGAAAGATGAATGTAGTTTTAGGGAAATTAACAAAATCTGCCAAAAACTCTTCTTCACAAACATCCAGACAAATTCAAAAAAGTAAAATAGACCCTTCTCATGTTTGTCATGGTTTTGGGGCAGTAGACCAACCTTAATTATGTAAAAAGACAGCTTCTGGCTCAGTCGATATTGCTGCAATTACAATAAAAACACTTATAATTCTACTTCAATATCAAATAACAACCTGTAGCATTAGCAAATAGCCCAGAGTTGTTTGCCTTACAGCTATAGTGACAGAACATCAGACAGCATGCTAAACCAGCAGTTGAAAATGAATTATCACAACAAAACAATAAGTTTAAAAGTTACTTGTAGAGCAGAAATCTGGCGAAGATCAACTCAGCTTTTCTGTGCCTCGAGCGCTTATCATGTTGAAAAACTGCACCAATAACAACTTTAGTTTTGTTCCTTTATCCTTCCCCTTGTTTCCTCTTCTCCTCTTCATAGACTCTTTGAAAACAGTAATCCTTTTGCAGATTGTCACTTCACGTTTGCACTAGTTATAGCCCAGCAAATGAATGAATGATTAAATGATAGATCCAATGAGCCAATAAAACATGCAGTGACAGCGTAAATGGTTGGTGGATGTTTTTCAAGCCCCACGGTTTTCACAGATAATGTGTATTAATTTAGGTTTTTATTAATCGTGTCTTAAAGGGCCAGTAATCAATTTTTCATGGAATATAGCAAACGATAAGAAAGAAATATCACCTACTCCACCTTTAAGTTGTAGCAGCCCATTTGGCATTGACAAGCCAATATATACATTTTGTATCTTATAACACTGATGACATTTGCATTGAATTGAATGCATTTGGTTGTCATCAATGTGAAATGTTTGATAACTAAACTAAATGAAAGAACATTTGTCAGAAACTGTACTTTGCTTCATGACATTTCACTCTGAAGAAAACTCTTGTGGAAATCCATTCGCCGTTGTGTTTTGGCTTTGTTACAATTACAAGCAGAAAGGTTAAGGCCAAGCTGTGCCATGTTTCTCCCATTTTAATTATGGTTTGGCAGCAGAATAAGCCTCAGGTAAAATGGGTCTCTGTCTGTCCTCAGAGAACCATAGAAACCACTTTCAAACGGACAGTGTTTCATCACTTTCTCTCCTCTTTTAGAGCCATAATGTCACGCTGGTGCATTGTCCACTGTAGGGATGCACAAAGATTCATAAATGATTTATTTTAGTTATTGCAAATTGCAATATTTGCAAATGCAATGTCAATGTAACGCAATATATGGTCTGAAATTTACACTCAAATCTAATTCAATAAATGTGTATGATTTAGTCTTGAATAATTTAGTCAGTTCTAAATTTAGTCTTGGTTTGGTGCTGGTCTAGTTCTAGCTTGGTCCCTTTTAAGTCCTAGTTCAGTCCCAGTTTGGTACTGTTTTAGTTTCTATTTTGTTTCAGGTTTGGTCTTGTTTAGTCCTGGTTTAGTCATGCCTTTTATGTTTTGACTGGTAAATCTAGAGCCTTCTATTTCTGCTTAAATTGCTGCTTAAGTTACTATGTTCTAAAACACACGTTTCCAGTAATTTCTTTATTGCAATACTAATGTTTTACATATACATACATATCATGCAGCCTTATACTCCACAACGCCATTCTGTCACAACCTCAACACTACAACTGTAATAGTTTTAGACACACTCCTTACACACTTATTTTCACCATTTTTACTTGCCATTTCCTCCCGTCTCTTTCTGCAATTATAATGATGAACGGCGCCGGCAGCGGTACAAGTCAGTGGATTTGTGAGATGTCATCTTAAACAGAGGTTGACTAAGGCTTGTGCTTCTTTAGTGAATAACATCTACCCTTACAGAAAATGGAAATGGAATAAAATCTTCTAAATACAGACTAATATGTCCCTTGTAACAATTAGCTTCAATATTCAAGTGTACTGACCGTTTATTAAGTTGCTTCTTTCTTCTGCTCTTTGATCCATCTCTACAGGATGTGTCTAGGGCAGTGGAGGCACTGCAGGGGGGCCCCAGAGGGTCAACAACTATTTTTTTAAAAGAAATTTAGAAATAGTCTAAAAATAGTCTCAAATTCTGTGTTTAAACAGCGAGTCCTATACTCTCAATTGCAACTACTCAACTAATCAAAATGCAGGTAAGCCACCTCTATAGCCATAGCTGAAAACATTCTGGTCAGATTGACCCATTGTGGTGGCGTGTTCAGGACAAACCCTCCATCGAATCTGTGCATTTTCTGTGTACCATGTGTGTGTAATGACAAATAAAGCACTTCACCACATTTATACAACTATGACACACACTGTAGCCCGTATTGATATGTCTGTAGATAACAAAAATGTGAAGGTTTTATTTAAGCAGAATAAAATATTCAGTGTTTTCACAGCACACTCCCTGCACGCTGCAGAGAAGCCACTTAAAATCAACTATTCACTTAACTTGTCATATTGAGCTGAAACACTGGGATCAAACCCAGCTTCATGGGAGTGGGATATGTGAAGGGAGGGGGGTCATTCTTTCACACAGTAGAGCTCATCTATACCTCAGAGACACTATATTCCTGCTTCTCAAATACATGTCACATCTAATCTGGCTCTACCCGGGGCAGCCCACATTTGTAGCAGAAATGAGAGGCTGGGTGCCATAAAATGCACCCTTTTCTATGGACTGCGATGTTAGAAATTCCACAACAGCACCAGTCCCATCTTGCAATGGTGAAGATAACACTGGGGCTTTTTAGTATTAGTTGGTATCTTTGTAGTCCCAAATTGTTCATACTGCAATTGTGTCCCTGAGAAAGCCACTACCTTGCCTGAATGTATTTTGTGTTTTTGTGTGTCCTTGTAGTCAAATAGTGTGGTATGGCTGCCACATCTCTGTCAGTCTGCCCCAGTGGCTTCAGCAGTCCACCAATTTGTGAACTATAATAAGAAAATATTTTTAAGTATTTTATCATTGTACTGTTATTTATTTAAAAGAATATCAGAAATAAAAAACTTTGATATGGTAATTAGTAGTGAGTATAAAGTTTGAAATTAGTATCGTCGCCACACTACACCCACCAGCATAGGTTCAGGGTCAACCTTTCTGCCTTTCTGATTAAAGCTATCAACATACAGGGCATCCATTAAAACTCTAAGTGACACATGCACACACACACACATACACAAGCAAACTTCAAAGTCAACAAATAATAAGCCAAAGTTGCCACTTGTAAGATGCAATTAGGCATGTTTCCATCAGCTCAACTCGGGAATAAATTGGCTTCCCTCACTTTGGAAATGCACACCAACAAGTAAAAAGTAAGGCTAAAACCTCTACTGTATGTTGGAGGCATTTTTACCCTTTGAAGTTGATCGATATATCAATTACCACGCTCTCCACCTGCACGTATAGGCAGACATGAAGAAAACAAGATATGACCCCAGATCATGGTTAATTTAATATCAAAACAAGTTTAGAAAGTCTGCTTTCACTTGCAAAGATTTAAGTTTCCAACCCACACCGCTTAGTTTAGACATAATTAAAAGTTAATGTGAGTTTGGTTGCATCCTGTTCCCTTGACATCTGAAGGCAACAACAAAACAATATTAAACAGATCAGTATAATTACAAGACAACTCTTTCAGTAGCGCCTCATAAGACACAGGTTTTTAGACAAATTTAAATTAATTAGGGTCGATTTGAAATGAATAGTGCCAAGTTTATGTGCAGCTTATTATCTGTATCTATATGTCAATCACTTTTCAATAGGTTGGTATAATATATACAGTAAGTTGCACTAGTGGAGTAAGTCAGTTGTCAATTGGCTAATTGGATATAGGCATATTAAAACCAAGGTCTGCTAGTTAAGGAGTAAATGTGATACCGATTGACCTACAATTGTGAAAAATCTACTAAAAAGTTGGTTTGTTTTGTTCACCTATGTGGCCATTTCGTGCCAAAACATTTGAACATTTCTAGCTTCTGTTCCATAGTGACTCATTTTCTTAGTTGGCCCAAAATTAAATATACAGTGCACAGTGGCTCAAACGGTAGAGCAAGCCATCAATTCTACAACTCCCCCAACTAATACAATGTTATGTCCTTGGGCAAGACACTTCAAGACATTCACAATGCCATTATGGATGTGTGTGGGTGTGGAGTTTATGTCAGTTAAAGCATAACACCTCATTCATTCACAAGTGTCATTCAGCACGTCCATGTGCTGTACGTGTACAGGCAAATCCTCTCGTGCTGGAGCACATGGACCCCGGAGCTGCACACTCTGTGTGTGTATGTGAAGCCGCATGCGGAGTCTGGAAAAAATAGAATCCTTGTTTATTTCTTCCACAGCGCTGGATCCGGACAACACCACAGCTGGTGTGAGTGAGCACAGACTTCAGTGGGTTCTTTTTCCACGGGAGTTCCTGCGATGCCCGTTCCATATCCGTACTACAGTCAGTGTGAATTAGGCGTTAAAGTGCGTGACTTTGAAGCGAGTGAATGATACTCAATTAATGTAACATACTCCTTAAAAGTACTATGAAAATCTGCCCTTTATCTAATTTTTTATCGAAACACCTGATTATACTTCTCATTTTTCATTTAGTAACAGCATTGAAAGTGAACATACTCCTACAGTCTAATAACCCTACTGAAATCTCAGTCTCAGCAGCAGAGCGGTGAAGAACAGGAGACAGGTGCATGGCTCTGTCTTTGTGCTTTTTGCAGGTGCTCTTTTCAGAAGCGAAGAACTCCGGAGAAAAGGTACAGCACTAATAAGTTCAGCTCTATCCATCGCTTGCTCTCGGTACGACAAGGGTTACTCCTCTGTGCGCCCCAACGTCACTCTCCTCTCCAATTACCACACTTATTGCACACACACGCTTATGCTCATGTTCATTTATATTCAGGAGGAATTTAAATGTTCGCCATTAAATTCATAAAAGATGGATCACCTTTTAAAAGTAAATGATCTCCTCGCCTTATGTGCATTGTTATCTATAGATTAAAAGAGCGCGTACATTATACAGCATGAGAAGAAAATGAGGAGCAGACGCACTCCAAGTGTCAGACCAAAGCCTTGATATTAAAAATGGAAATGCCAGCAGAAAATGAAGAAATGAAGAAAAAAACTGCAGCAAATTAAAGTGAAACAGCGAAATTCTCAAAATTATTGTCAAGATATACAAATGTGACTTTATACAAGAAACACATAAAGAAACAGACGGCTGAGTTTTTAGTGAAGACAAACAGGATAATATATTTACTTAAAAAAGCATTACTATATGATGTTTTCTGTTTTAAGTGATTCTGTAAGATTGGACATTTTTATCTATGGGGTTAATATAGCACATTTCAAGACTCTCAATCAGTCCACAGTCACACTATGATTGTGGTAAACTAGCTCTGTAGCCACAACTGGCTTTAGGCAAACTGACAAACCACACAGAAATAATCTCTTGTATGTATTTTGTAATAGGCTTTCATTCTGCTCTCTAGATTGAGTGTCAAGATTTGAGGAAGTGTGACAAAAACACGAATTGGCTATAACTTGGGTCAGAGAGCATCTACAAAACAAAGAAAAACTGTCTGCAACTGTGCAAATATAATTTTATGTGGCTGGACCAACACAGAATGCAGTAATGTTATTTGTTCAAAAATATTACAATGTTTCTGTGATTTTAAGGTGACATTTCATTTTTCACTGCCCAAAAGCCTAGGCACATAGAGATAGTAGTGGGCGTTCTGTTTTGCTATCTGTACCTAAATGCCACTCTCACAACATACTGCCTGTTAAAATGTGAAAAAAAAAACACTATAAACCACAACAACAAATTCTAAATGCCCCATATCATCAGTAATAATCAACAAGTACACCGTTTCAAAATGCAGTCTGAAAAAGTGTGGCAATATTAAATGATAACAAAAAATGTTTCGGCAAAGGTGACAAACCCAAGCCTTCCTAATTCATGGTAAGGTTACACATGTTCGCGTCAATACAGTGCACAGCCAGGACCTTTTAGAGGGGGTCATCAAGATGGTGCCAGAGTCCGCTCCAAGTGAGAAATGCCAGTCCGATAAGGCTAGACTAGACTAGCCACACACATACACGCATTGACATTTCAGATCTCAGCGGTAAATCTCGGAGCATAACCAAGTGTTGAATTCATCTTCTTGTCTAGTGCTATCTCTAAGAGCGCTCCTGTCTCTATCAAGCTCTCCCAAAACTTATCGCCACTGACTTTTCTGCTACTAGAAATAAAAAAACATCCTTTTTTGGAACTATTGCCGTCTCTCTGTTAAAAAAGCTCAAATTAGACACAGGTCCATTTAAGGCCCTCTTTTCTCCTGTTGTCCAAAATTTTTAACTTCATTGTAGCCGTTTTGTTCTTGCCAGTTTAGACCTTCACAAAACTGCTTTTAGTGAAGAAATCCCCTCAAACATTATCTCTAACTAATGAGGTAATTTGAGTTGGTCAGACACATTCCTATCTCTGAACAGCCACCAGAGACTGCAGATGCCAGGGTGATGGCAACAGTCTGACAGTGATGGACCAAGCAATGAAAGCAAAAGGAGAACACAAAACACCAGAAAGCATTCATCTTCATACAAATGCCCTGTAAATAGAGAACTACATTTAAAATATAAAATATCACAAATAAATAAAAGTAAGAAATCATTAGACAATCGTTTAGGTGAAGAAAAAAATCCAAAAAAGGGACCAAAGAAAAACTTAAAGCAGCATTTTTCTGACAGACAGAAACTGAGAAAACACAAACAAGGAAGACATGTCAAAACAGATCAGTTCGTAGTCACTGTAACTTCAGTGAGACAGGCTCGTCTCAAAGAGCAACATGGCACAGAGAGGATTCCCATTCGATAGAGACATCATGTATCTATACTGAAAAAAGTGTAACATTCACACGAAAAATCTTCAAACTACCATAGACCATTTCACATTGATACAATTTAGGAAATCTCCAATACAATCTAGAATGTGTGGATTAAAGCTGATAGAAGTATTTTTTGCATTAGGCTAATGGAAAAATACAGCATCTCGAAATGTGAGTTGAATGCACATCATTTCGTTGGAGTGGTCTAAGGGTATAATGGAAGATGTTTGTGGCAATTCAGAAACCATGCAACTGAGTTTTTGAAAGAAACACATGCACACTAAAAAAACAACAGCTTCTGAGTCACTCAAGCCTACTCCGGTCAGTTAGACTCCGTAACTGGTGGATGAAGCGAAAGCTAACAGACAAGCAGCCTCCTGTACACACTGCTGTGCTTGTGCTTACAATGTCACTTTCAACAACAAAGCAGCCTCGAATGTAATAAAGACAATTTCATAGTCAAGTCTCTGCCTAACAATAGCACTTGGGAAATGCTGCTAGCATCGCGTTAGCATCTCTTAGCAATGCTCTGTGGCCACAAAGACTCACTTTCCATGATAGATTGTTAATCAAACCAATAATAGACCCAGATTTATTAATATAATATAGGTTTTTTTTAAGTACACCTAATTAATAGTGTTCTAATGCACAGTAAAGGCTGTTTTAAATAATATTTTAAAATTTTGTGAGTAGAGCAACATTTTACTTTTTTCAGTGTAGAATCTATTTGATTAGATCTATCATGGTTTAAGCTGATTTTGCATTTATATTAATCAGACTTTTCACACTTCACCACATCAATCGCATTTAACATTAACACTAAGGACCAATCTCCTATGATACTGTTCCACTTAGATGACATCTCTGCATTGGCTCATGTGCAAGCTGTTTAAGAAACGCCTACAATCCCAAGAAACTCAAACAGGCGTGTACAGACAGACATAAAGATATGCTTTTAAAAAGCCATTATACTAATAGTGTAGTTTCCAGTACAAAACTATGCAAGAGGAAGCTAGACTGAGTGATGAAGGTAGTCAGTATGGGTGTGACGAGATCTTGTGCTTCAAGATCTTATGAGATAAAAATCTGACGAGATTTCTAGTGAAAACATTCCATTGCTGGTAATAAAAGAAACGAGTTGTTTCTCTTTGTCGAGTCCAGCCCCGAGAAGCTCACATATGTTCAGTTCAGCACATGTTCACTGGCTCCACGCTGCCACTGTCACAGACACGACTGTGCGCAGCCTCTCTTAGCTCTTTTTCTGCTGTAAGAACTACAGGAAAGAAGACAGATATTCAGTCAGATTTTTGGCAGCATATACTGTATGTGCTTTTACTGTATATTTTATGCCATTCAGTACAACCTTTTTAAAAAACGCACATACATATAATGGTAAATCACATTTAAGTGGTTTTTGTATTCATTTAAAAAAATATATATATATGTAAAGCGATTTGGGTGTCTTGAAAAGCACTATATAAATGGAAGGTATTATTATTTATTTGCTCTTTGAAGATTTTTAATGTAGAGCAAAAATCTCATCTCTCTCGTGGACCCAGTCTCGCCAGGTCTTGTCTCGTGGGATTTGTGTCTCGTCACACCCCTAATATTCAGTAGCCATGATGTGACGCTTTATTAAATTTATGTTTTCTGATTTTTTGCATTTGGAAGAGGATATTTCTTATGATAATCTATGCCTTGAAAGCCTGGCCTGCGACAGCTTACCCCACACAATTAAAATTAGGCAAAACATACTGTAGCAAGATTACTGTAATTGTATATATTTATAGACACTGATTAAAGCAATACATCTCAGATATTAATTCAATCTATTTTATTTATATAGCCCTTAATTACAGTAAGTCCAGTGGGCTTTGCCACCCACTCAATACAAATAATTGAAAATGTCTCTGCTATAATATACATTTGAACCTAAACAGTAAACATGCAACACAAAAAAATAAAAAAAAATAATTAGCAACTAATTGAACATCTTTAATAACTGTAAGATACAATGGTCTTCCTTCTGTCACATCTGATCTTGTATTTCGTTTTAAGCACCTTTCTTTATGAGCTTAGACATTGCCAGGAGACCGATAATGCCAACAGGAGGCTGGCAGTTTATAAGGTCTGCAGCATTAGAACCTTAAATGTCAATATTGGTCTCAGGGGAAAGAATAATTAAGACATAAAGATCTAAAAGCCTTGTCAGATATGGGTGGCTGGTCTGTTCGAATTCACGGTGGTAACAACTAAAGCAGTGGTGAAGTATGTAATGGCAGTTGCCGTAAATGTCACACCACTGAACTACAGCGAGAGAGGAGAGAGGCCTGGCATTTACAACAATACACCAGCTCCACTCCTCACAGTAAATGCTCACTTTGGAGGAAGCTGTCACAAAAATGCTCCCTTGGTTCAACATCAGACATTTACACTTTGGCAGATCTGGAAAAACAGTTTGCAAATGTATGCACTGAAAGCAATTAAAAGTTGTTCTTTGTTAAATATACATACTATAGTCATTACCCACTTTATTGGGTATACTGTGTGCTTAATAAAGGGGTACTTAGGTGTGGTCTGCTGCTGTAGCCTACCGGCTTCATGCTTTATCATCTTCAGAATTTTTTATGTGTGTTGCCTTTATATTATCTAAAACCAGTCTCAACAATTGGCAACAATGTATTTTTGCCCACAGAATTGCTGCTCACTGACGTTCAAATTCACCAAAATGACCTTTCTTCTTGGTTTGAATGTTTGAACCTGTGAGCTTGACTACCATTGGCTAGATACAATACTGGCTAAAAAGCGATGTATTTGAGCTCCTAAGCAGATGTTTCTTATAAAGTGTGTATAGTGACAATGTCATATCAAACATATTGATGTTTGAAATTTAAAAACATTACTTGAACAAGACTCCGGATAGCTTCACAATACAGCTGGTCTTATCTACACCCACACTAGTAGTTTGCCCTCTAGGGAATGAAGACTGTCCGGGACAGGGTGCTCTCAGGCCAAAACACAGTGAATCTATCTGCAGGCATAATTAAGGTTTTTTGGCCTTTACAAACCTTGCTCAGCTCGTTTTTGTTGCTAATTTAGAGACATACTGTTGAACTGTTTCTCTTCCCTGGTGCCTTTAGGATGACCAAGGAGAATGCAGTCTTGTGCTATAATTTATCAACAAAAGCCATGTGGGAGACAAAATAATGCAAACAAATCCGATTTGAGCCGTGACATTTTACAGAATGGCTGTATCTCTTTGTTGCGCATGTATCTGCAATGAGCTTCTAAACAGTCAAATGAGCCATTAAAATGTGTCTTGCAGGTTTTGACTACTCAGCTGTACAATAGATTAGTGTTTATTGCATTGGTTCATTTTTTTAATTAACGGCATAAGTTAGACATGAGCTAGGTTATAGACAACCTAAAAAGCCAGACAATACAAAGAACCGTACCTAGCCTCACTATAAGGCAGGCATGTCCAAAGTGTCCAACGTGCAGCCCAAGGACCAACCATGACATGACTGAATTAGGCCCACAGCTTCAATAATAAGATGTATTGCGTTTGGTCCTTTAGCAGTATCTAAGTAGCCTATTTACTAACTTAATATGTTATACTGCTTTCAAATAAAGTTACCTGTACAGCACTAATCTAAAACAAATTACACAATTTTTGACAGACTGGAAATTTATATTATTTCGACAAGTGGTTCTTATGTAGTGGGTCAGGATCCAGGTTTTGCACAGCAAGAACATCCTAGGTTCATTTACTAGAACAGGCAGAAGGACTCGACTACTTTTGCCCAACATACTTATTTTAGTTTTGTGTCACTTTGTGTCCCTGAAACCACCAGTGGCATCACACAGTTTTAGTTTTGGTGAAACTTAGTCAAACTAAAACAAAAACTTGCATGTAACAGTCCCCTATGGAGTCCCCTATGGAATACTTCATCTCTTCTAATGAGTTAAAACTTTGTCTTAGGTTTGTGTGAAACCCTTTGCTGATGACTGACAGGTCAGGTGAGCTCTGTGCTGTATCCACACTGATCTAAAGTGGCTTCAATTAACTAGAGCAGTCAAGTGTGAGAGAGGGGAGAGAGGAGAGAGAGGAGAGAGAGGAGAGAGAAGGGCGAGAGAGGGGAGGGCCCGCAGACAAGCTCCTGACAGGATTTGGGGAGGGGTACACTGACAGTTCACTAATGTCCCACCATCTACACCTTTCTTCATCTCCTCTTAGCTAATTAGCACGCATCCAAAAGGAGACACTTGTCACCATGATTACGGCAAATTGACTAAAGCCACACCTGTCCTCAGCCTACATTTTATAGACAGAGTATAGTGAGCCATTAAATCACACACACTACACTGAAAATACTGTTATTTTCAAAAAAATTAAACTATATAGATACATATATAAATAGATAGATTTATGCACAATGTGCTTCATGTCTTGAGGAATTTACAAGTGAGTTATTATTTTACTCTAGTATAAGCTCACAATTGTGATTGTAAACTACCTCTATTGCCCTGTGGGGCAGACTGAGAAATGTGACAACCATA
Source organism: Philypnodon macrostomus (assembly GCA_036025475.1). Taxonomy (NCBI): domain Eukaryota; kingdom Metazoa; phylum Chordata; class Actinopteri; order Gobiiformes; family Eleotridae; genus Philypnodon; species Philypnodon macrostomus. The sequence goes on along the minus strand of JAVQKC010079215.1, from coordinate 809 downwards.
CCATATGATGAAACCACAGCTTACCCTGTACCTGTAAGCATGTAAACGACCAGGCAAAACTATTCTCTCTTTTCTGAACAAGCTACTGAACATAAATAGATCTTTTTCTGTGGATATTTCTGGATAAGTTACATTGCAATCCTTTGCATAGTTCCTGCTGTTCTTGCTACATTTGCTAATTACATGGGAATATTTTGGGGAGGGAGGCACAGACAGACTCTGATAATTACCCTGAAACGTCTAGAATACATTTTCTTGTGTTCACCCATCTTCAAACAGTGAGACCTTAATTCACCTTTTTCTAAACTGCATCATTTCCATTTTCCTGCTTTCATTTCTGTAACTTATATAAAGCTCGGTGACATTGTTGCTTTTAACTGACGGCTAAATATCAGTTTAAACCTTGGCTGCCATTGATATGATCTCATGTCTGCCAAGCGCCTTTTCATTTTAGCTGTTTGGTATTCCTGCGCTGGTCGCCTTTAGATCTTCTGTCTCCTTCAGTCTTTTTGAAGGTTTGTGTTTTTTATTTAAACCATCGACCTTATTTGTCATTCCAGTCCTACAACCTGATGCTCTGTTTGGTTTAAGACGACTCATCTTACAATATCAATATAACAGACTTTTCAAACAGCAGAATTAATTTGATACAAATTGGACATACAATCTTTTGACGTGGAAATTACTGAAGACTGGGCGGCAGTGGCGCAGTGGGGTAGGCGCTCGCCCCTCGACCAGAGGGTTGGTGGTTCGAGCCCCCGTCCGAGCGCACACTGTCGTTGTGTCCCTGGGCAAGACACTTAACCCAC
>JAVQKC010079205.1:0-69138 GCA_036025475.1 Philypnodon macrostomus | reverse complement strand
AACAAACAGGAAGTCGGCCATTTTGAATTGAATTTGGGAGGTCAGGTATATTTGACAGCCTCTAACTTGCACATACTTTGCCTGATTAGGCTCAAACCTGAAATACCTAATTACCCCCCAGCCCTGAACACATCTGATTAATATGATGGCAGTTACCTCTATAGCGCCCCTATAGACTGAAAGAAGAATGTAGTTTCTTCACAAACATCCAGACAAATCAAAAAATCAAATAGACCCTTCCCATGTTTGTCATGGTTTGGGGGCGGGGCCTCTTAATTGCTCGTTAACATTATTAAAACCGTTAGAAATCACACTGTCTGATTAAGGTGCCTGTTGGTGACAGTTGTGGCAGACGTATGGGGCGGATGTATGGGGCAGACGTATGGGGCCGTTTTGCCGGTATAAACCTTGCTGTCGGGGACAACAGCACAGGCCTAGTTTCTTCTTAAATTAACAGCATTTTTCTGGCCTGTGTCATCATTTAAAATGTGTGCATCTCACCTCATCCTTTGCTTGAAACAGGTACTCTTTTCCATCTCCTAGCCTGCAAACAAGAACAACATTCAGGTTTCAAGTGTATTATTATATTTCAAAACGACTCAAGTTTGCATGTCTTGGTCTTGGCTTGTTTTCGCTCACCTGAGCTTGAACACGTGTTTCCTCTTCTTGTAGTCATGTGCCACCTCACACACAGCATCTCCAAGACTTATGGGGACCTCTCCGTGGTATGGAATGCCATTACTAGCGCTTTTACCGTCTTTGTAAAAGCCTAGACTTCCTTTCCTTACGACACAGTACACGTTCTGCCATGACCTAGAGCAGCAGATTGGAGTACAATCAACATAGTTGAAAGCTTGGGTTAGCATATGCTATTCACTAGTGGTTGTTACCTGGTAGCTGCCTTTTTGTTGTGGGACTCCATCTCCTGTTTTCGACAGAGCATACCCTCCATGGCTTCAGGCTCGGACCCAGCTGCTCCTCGACTCGGTAATGTAGCAGACGGCTCGAGGCGAGAGGACGCCAGCCCACTGTCTCGTCCCGGTCCATTCACCGACTCAGTCTCGGAGCCCTGAAATAAAAACACCAGGAGAAGTTAGTAGCTGGTGAGGAGAAAAGAAACCAGGCTGGAATCAGGCAGTGAGCAGCAAAGCAGCCTTTTACAGCCATATATGAAAAGCCATGATGATATTAGATATTACATCATAAGTACAGTATACAATAATGTACACAAACAAAAAACAAACACCACATTATTATTTATGAGAAAAGTATAAATATTACACTTGTATTAAACAGTATTTTATACAATACTCAATACAACTGGCTATTACAACAGTAGGCACAGAAAAAACACACAAGTAGAGCTCTACTCAAACACAATTATAATCAAATCACCATAAACACAGCACATGTCATCTCTGTAGCACACACAATATGTATGCATGTAATCCTGAAAACACCAATGGAAGTGCATGGGAAAATAAAGCAATGGTTGCGATGGCTGCCTACAGAAGACCACATGACTGCAGTGGACCAGGGTCTAAGCGGAGGGTTGAGGGGAAGCTACAAAGCTGACCGTGGCTCAGTACTCACACGCTCCTGCTGCTTTGGTTTACACACACGTTTAGGCTCAGATTTCTTTCCCACTGACACTGATAGCGATAACGACTGCTGGTAAAACGCAATAGGAACATATTAAGGTGTCTGTCTAGGAGTGTATGAAGCAATTACAACACGTTCAACAACACATAGATAGCTCAAATGTAGCAATAGTGGGCTTGTACATACTGTGAATTTCTGCCGCATTGATAGATAATAAGTGATTAAAGTTTCATATTTGGAGAAGCATAGAGATAAATCAATTGTATGACCTTTTATAATAAATAGTGTGAGAGTAAAATGTTTTTTGACTAACATGCAGATTCAACAAATGACTAAGACTTGTGTAATGTAATGACATGTACAGACAATGAGGACGACCTTTGCAGTGTATATACAGTATGTGTGCATTAAATACACGTCTCACCTGAGATGTGTCATTGTCGCTGTGGACACCGTTCACTGATGCAGACTGGTTGAGTGTGGTTTGGTCCAAACTGGTTCTGTGTATAAGAATACAAATAACATGTTAGACACACCTATGTGCAGAACTAGACTAGACTATAGAACTAGGCTGTTGTGTAGTAGGTATTTGTACCTAGCAGCAGAATCATGTGGTTGACTCTCTGCCTCTGACAGATTAACTGGTGGTGGTGTAGGTGGTCGTCTTGCTCTCTCCTCTTCCTCTCGTCTCCTCTGGATCTCTTGTTCCTCAAGCTGAAAGAAAGGGATGGGCATAGATATAAATAATCTAAACTAGTAAACTACTACTAAGAGTTAAATACATGGTTTTATCTTTTGAATAATCAGTCAAACTCATTGCTGAACCTACTGTGGTGAGTTTCTCCAGCAATACAAATCGATCCTCCCATGATGCGGCGAGCTTCTCAAAGGCCTCGTGTCTCTTGATAAGACTCTCCACCTCATCCACATTTGAACCAAGCTCTGCTGCTCGCACTAGAGGTTCCTGCCCTGCCAGCCACGACTCTGCCACATAGGCATCACGCCCAAACTGCAACACTTCCAGCACTAAAGAAACAATTGTGTGTAAGCTCCAAGATCAACTTACCTGTGTTTGTCAAAGTTTAAGCAGAGAAAGCATACGCACCAATCTGTAAATGGTCCATCTTGTCTTGCCACTTTTTGTTGATCTGGTCTCTCTTTTCCTGAAGCTGATTCAGTTTTTCTCTTATCTGTTAATCAGCAATGTAACACCAGATTAAAACACTCATATACACTTGTATCCATTTATATAGCAAGTAAAGTAAGTAAAGTTATAGTCACCTCATCTGATGCATAGTGATTATTGTTAGTAAGAGCTTTTCCCATGTCAATACAGGCAGTGAAGCTATCTGCCCTGGCATCAATTTCTGACTTGATGTCCTGATGATTGCCAATAACAAGTCCTGCAGAAGACACATCCCTAAAAAGACAGAGAAGCAAATTTTATCATTAATACCCATGTATTAATGTAAATGTAAAAAAAAATCACTTTTCTCATGTAAAAATTGACATTTACCTTGGGCTGTCATGGGCATCAATCTGTAAGTTGACACCATCCATCCAGAGCATGAGATCTCGTACCATGTTGAAGAAGCGGAACTTTTCGATAGTGTCCAGCAGAAGGAGCCGGCGATTCTTGCCAGCCTCTAGAAGACCCTCCCATGCTGCGGTCACAGCATGTTCACTCCTTTGGATATCATCTGCCTTTTCTCCAGCATAGGCCTTCTGGAGCCGTGCAGCATCATCCTGCACCTGATTTACCTGAACAGAGATTTTTTTTCTATTATTAAATTTATATTACTTTACCTTTAATATAAATGTAGTAAGTATTAACTCACTTACCTGTCCACTTAGAGCCTGGATGTCATTTTCAAAGGTGTTGTGCTGTCTGTGTAGGTGCTGGACAGTGTTCAGGTCCCGACCCAAGTCAGACAGCAGAGCCTCCTTCTTCTCTTTGACACGTCCTAGGACCTCCATGGCATCTTGGTGGAATCGGTGAAGCTCGTAGGAAGCTGCTAACATCTGTGTCCGTGTGTCAATGAGCTCCAGCAGGTCGGCCCAGGCCTCGTTCAAACCATCCTTCCACTCGGCTACGCTGGCATTTTCAGGGTGACCCGACTCTATCAGGTCATCTGCCAGAGCATTTACACCATCGACACGCTCCTGCCCAATGGTGCTGGTGTCACGAGCAAACTCACGAAACTTGTCTCTCAGCATCTACAAAGAGAATCAGGGCATCTGAATGTTTGGGTGTCTTTTTTAAATAATTTTCTAATTGTCCAAAACTCACAGTGACATGTTCATAGTCCTGTCCTAATTCATGAGATCCAGCAACCACTTCTCTCTCAGCGATCCACTGCTCCAGGTCATCCACCTCTCGCTTCAACTGGGTAAGCCTTAACCTCTCCTGGAGCCGTCCTTGGCGCTCTTCAGCTAGATCCTTCAACCCTGCATACAGCTTGTCCACTTGTGCTTGACGTAAGGTGATTCGCTCACTGTCAATAGGTAGTTGGAGTTAGATTTAACACACAGTATTTAAAGCAGTACATGAATAATAAAACCATTGAGGCATCTATAAAGTTACCTCTCTGGGTGTTCACTCGTAACCATGAGGCGACTACTGTTGGAAAGTTGGTGAATAGTTTGAGCATAATCTTCAAGTGCTTGTTCTAAAACCTGGTGCTTCTTGACCATCACTAAAGCACTTTGCTCATCCTAAAAAAAAATACAAAAAATGTATGAAGTGCTGTAAACATGGCACTAAAACAACTTAAGTGTATCTTTCATACCTTTGCCTTTTCTTCAGACATCATGTGTAGTTCCTGTTCCCCCATCCAGGCCTCAGCCTCTGCAGCGTCAGTGTAGAACTGCTGGGCGCGGTGAGCCTCCAGCAGACGAGCATGGCGATTGTCAGTTTCAGAGATCAGCTGGTCCCACAAGTCCTTCAGCTCATTGAGGCGCTCTGAGAGGACAGACTGGCCCTCACCGTCCACCTGACTCTGAGTCTGGCCTCGCTTATGGATGTCATCAATACGAGGCTGATGGCCTTGGATCTCCTTCTGCAGGGTCTAAACAAAGAAGTGATTTTCTGTTAAAGTATTATCAGTTTGCCTATCTAAAAGAATACACTGTAACTAGGCCCACGCTGTCGTACCCGACGAAATGCCCCCATACGTCTGCCACAACTGCTATGGCACCAACAGGCACTTCTAAGGGGTTTTACATTGTTAACGAGCAATGAAGATGCAAACCCAAACCATGACAAATATGGGAAGGGTCTATTTGATTTTTTGATTTGTCTGGATGTTTGTGAAGAATGTTTTTGCCAAATTCTGTTAATTTCCATAAAACTACATTCTTCTTTCAGTCTATAGGGGGCGCTATAGAGGTAATTGGCATCATATTGGTCAGATGTGTTCAGGGCTGGGGTGCAATTAGGTGTTTCAGGTCCCATAGGGGTCATAAACATGGGGTACTATTCACTAATTCTTTATTTGACCCCTCTAATTTTCTTATGTACATTAAATATACACTACCCGGGATCACTGTGCCAAAATGCATGCGATTTTGTTTATGTTCAGCAGGAATAATGGCTCAAATAAAGTGCTTCAGGGGATTCATTTGTTAATGATTTAATTGTAATTAATCATAAAAGTACCAAACTCAATCTAATTCAGTGGCTTCATGATATGTAACAGTCTAGAAATGTTGAAAAAGATCTGGCAAAGACTTTTTGAGTTATTGCGTTCACAGCTTTAGGTAATTAATTAATTATCATAGAAGTACCAAAATCAATCCAGTTCAGTGTCTTTATGATATGTAACTGTGTAAAATTGGAAACTGATTCGGCAATTCGTTTTTGAGTTATCGTTCACATGTAGGATCTGCAGAACGCGCACTTGTTTCGCCAACATAATTATGGACAGTTGAGGGGTATAAACACCCTAAATTATTATTATTACTGTACCTGATTTTTCTTGATTAACAGCTGAACAGTTGGTAAGTCTTTTCCATTGTCACTAGAAGATGCAAGGGGCATTCTCTCTTTTATCCACAACTGTTGAAAGCAAAACATATGTTCATAACAGTACACAAAAGGTATCCTTTAAACTGTTTACATCATTTATTTTGTTACTTACAATTTCATCCTCTAAGTCTCTGTTGAACTGGTGAGCTTCTTTAGATGCCAGCAGCTGCTGTCTGCGGAGTTTCAGTGGGTCCTGAAGCAATGCAAAACTGTCAGTGACTCTTCTCTGTTGGCCATCTACTTCAATAAGTCCAGCATCCTCCTGAGAGAGAGCCTGGGCCTGGGTCTGCAGAGACTGGACCTCCTTCTCTCTGACCTCCATCTGATGCTCCAACATCTACAATAAACACAAACACAACTAAATGGTGAGCCAATAGGGACTCCACAAAATGCACATTTTATAAATGGACAGATACCTGGTGCTTTTTGAGTAAGATGTTAACACTAGTTAAATCTTTGCCATAGTCGTCACTTTGTAGTTGACTCTCTAGGTTTTTAACCCAGCCATCAAGAGCTGAGCAGCTTTGGGTAAAAAGTTCTGCCCTGTTAGCATCAAACAAGCACTGGGCCTTGGTGCGAGTGGTGTTCTCTAGCTCCTCCCACTGACGCTGAAGGTCCTCCAGGGTCTGCTCGACAACAGGCTTCAGCTCAGGCTTTTCTGCCACAAGAGCCTGTCCCTCCTGTTAAAGAGAAAAATAACATTTAGCATGCTTGTTTCTATAGTTTAAAAATACATATTTAAAGTAAATAGCACAAACCTTATCAATCTTATCAAGCCAGTCTTTGTTAGAGGCCAGCTCTGCCATAAAGGCCTGATGTTTCTGCCATTTGCTGTGAAGATTTCTGGCCTCGTCATATGACATGTCCTGAGCTGTTAGCATTTTCTCATTGATCCACAATGTCAGCTACAGAAAAAAAGAGCACAAATAAGATAGATATTCTTTTGAATTTCAAATTTCTAAAACATAGTTGCAGATATTACCTCTTGTCCATCTTGAAGGAAGTGCTGAAGTTCACGATTATCTTTAAGCTTTGACAGCAGTTCATTTGCAGCCTGTTTATTCTTAAGATGCCTTAAAATTCAAGAAAAAATGTGTTTAGTTTAAAAACTGAAAAACATGTCTAATGATTAAACCTTGTACTTTACAGTTTACACTTGTTCTAACCTTTCCTGAATGGAGTCAACTTTCTCCTGGATCTTATCAGAGTTTGCATTGCTGTCGTTAATGAGCCTCTGTCCTGCGTCCACCACACCAGTTATCTTCTCCTCACTGGCCTCTGTAGTTGTGAGGAAATCCTCATGTTTCTTAATGGCCTCCTCAGCCCCCTGAAGACTGGTAGGCATCTCTGTGTGGGACAGCACATACTCCTACACATGTAAATAAAAAAGTTTTGGTTATCTTTAGATAGCCAATGTTTAATTAAGCAAAAGATAAGTTGAGGGAAAACACTAGAATCCCTTGTGATACATTAGAAAGTGATATTTGATCACACATTTCTCATGTCTTAAGACCATATTAAAAGTAAAATCTTTAATGAGACACAGCATGCAACTCCTATTCCTCAGACATGCACTAACCTGGCTGTTAAGAAAAGCCTCTGCCTGCTTTGCGTCTCTTAAGAAGCTCTGGAAGTCAAAAGCTTGTGCCAAAAGACTGTGGCGGTTCTCCCACATTTGGCGCAGCTCATGCCAGCCTGTGTCCAGTGCCTGTAGCCTTTGGGCCAGGAACATGTGCTGGGCATCTGTCTGACCCTGAGTCACCTCTTCACCAACTGCCCGCATCTTCTCATAGTCCTCCTTATAGTTATCAATTTCATTCTTGATGCTCTCGTGTTGTGCTAACAAACTCTCTGCCTCAGGTAGAGAGGTGGGAATGTCTTCGGAGGCTATGGCAGTCTGTGTGCGGGAAAGCCAGGATTGGAAATCATCCAAATCTCGGAGGAATCCCTGCAGCTTGCTGGCTTCACCCAACGACTCCTCACGCCGCTTCATGGTGGAGTTTAATTCCTCCCAGACTTCCTGAATCTCTGCTAGCCGGCCTTGAATCTCCCCGGCTTGATCGGGATGTTCTTTAGCCAACTTTTCTGCCTCTTTTTCCAGATCATCTAATTTTCCCTGTTAATACAAATCTTAATTATTCCATTGGAATTCATTTTTAAAAATAATTACTGCTGCACATTTCAAGAAAAAAACATGGATAATCTGACTGTACCTGAATCGCCTCTAGGTCTCTCTCCATGCCTGTGAGCTTGCGCTGCAGAGCCATGACTCCAGCAAGATCATTGCCCAGGCTTTGGGTGGATTCAATTACTTTAGTCTTCTCCTTCATCCATGTCTGGCTCTCATTACATTCGAGATGGTAGTTCTGGATATTAAGAGCTGAGTCCAGGGCTTGTTTCTTTTGGCCAGACAGTACTTCAAATTCCTTCCACCTATTAGAAAAACCGAAAGAAAATAATAAAAAAAACCTACAATTTTTACAGAGAAATAGGCTAAAATCATTAAATAGTCCATAATACTAGATGCAAATTGACCTGTTGTTGAGTTGGTCTTTTGTCTGGTGTATTTGGTCCTTGTTGCAGTTGTCAGAGTTGAGCAGTTGTTCAGCGACCTGGTTCACATCATTAACCCGGCTGCTCATGTTGTTCATTTCAGGCTCAAGGGTCTCAAATCTGCAATCAGTAATAATTGCTTTGACTGACATACTTGCCCCAAAACTGTAAATTTAGTCATTTGCTCTTTTCCACAGTCACTTACCTCTGTTGCACCACCTCCAAGTCTTCGAGTTTTGTAGGAATCTCCATTCCATGTAACCACTGCTCCTTCTCCTCCACCCACTGCTGGCAGGCATCTGCTTCACTGAACATACGGTACAAGGCCAAGGCTCCCTCCAGAGCCTGGCGACGGGCTGCAGATAGAGTCTCCAGTTCTTCATAACGCTGCTCAATCGCAGGCAAGCGTCCTTCCACCTACAGAGAGCAAGTTAAAGTTACATACAATAAGGCAAGCACATGTATCTCTATGTACTAAATGAATAACTTTGATACGTACTTGAGCAGAGCTGGTGTAGGACTGAGGTAAGGCCTGGGCCTGCTCCTGCAGAGAGTCAATAAGAGGTCTGTGGCTCTGGATTTCTTCAGCAATCTCCCTCTGTTTTCGAGCCAGTGTCTGTGTAGAAAACTCATCATGGCCCACTTCCTGACTGGACACCTGTCGAAGAGTCTCCATGATCCATCCCTCCATGTCAGTAGCATCTGTTTCAAACTGGTGCAAAGCCACTGCTTCCTTAAGCCCCTGCTCTCTCAGCTTGGTGGTCTTAAAAACAAAAAATACAAAGATTTAGATTTAATGTATTTCACTGCCAAGAGTTTGTGTGTGATGTGTACCTCCTCTAAATGTGCCCACTGTCCCTGGATGTCCTGAATCCTCTCATTGACTTCTGGTGCTCCAAAGTGGCCTTCATCAACTAGAGCTTCTCCAGCAGCGATGCTGTGACTTAGTGGCCCATATCGAGCTGCCATCTCATCTCTGAAGGCCTCATGTTTACTGAGCAGGTGAAGGGCAGAGGTGAGATCTCGCCCACAGTCACCACTGGCCAGGATCTGTTCTTGTTCCCTGATCCAGGCCGCCTCTTCTCCTACATCCCACATGAACTGCCACAGACGTCGGGAATCTTCTAGACGCTCTTTGCGTTTCCCAGCAAGCTGACCGAGCTCGTCATAGGCTTGACCAAGCATCTCCACCTTCTCACTGACAAGAGCAGGCTCACATGGTTTGTAGGCTGGGATTTAGAACAGATAAACACAAAGTTTAGTGCAGTGCACATAAAAATACTGAAACAGCCCGTTTCATCATTATTTCACCTTGTTCATAGGATGTAAAGCGTGTTGCAGCTCCCTGGACTGCCTTGATCCTCTCTGCCTGAGCTGAAATGTCTGCCTCCACTAGAGTGTGTTTCTGTAGCAGGTCTAATACGTCATGTAAATGTTTACCGCTGTCTTGAGACTGTAAACGACCCTAAAACAGAAAAGAAACAATTAAACATGGTAATTTAGTTAAATTAATTAATTTTAAAAACTAGTTTTATTTCCATTGAAAGCCTGCATTCTTTCATACCTTCATGTCACCCATCCAGTCCATGATGTAGCGCATCTCTTGGAATAGTCTTTGCAGGTCTCTGTGAGCGTTCAGTCTCTCTCTGCGAGCAGCCAGTAGCTCTTTCAGATATTCCCACAGTCGCAGCACATTGTCTCTTCGAGCAAGAATACGGCGTACATCATGATAGCTCTCTGCTTCTAACTCTCTGGCAACAGCCTCAACAGCATTAACACGCTCCAAATATGCTCCAATGTCAGTCTCGATGGCCTCATGTTTACGTGTGGCAGCTTCAACTGCTCCAAGATCCGTACCAAAATTGTCCTAAACACAATAAATGTTTAGAATATATATATATTTTTAATGTATATAGAATTTATTCCAGGTACCTGAGACACCAGTCTTTGGTTCTCACTGAGCCATGTCTCTCTCATAGCTGCTTTACGGTCAAAACGAGCAGCGAGCATCTCCAGCTTTTCTTGTCGAATCAATTCATTTCTGAGAGCCAGCTCTCTCTCATGCTCTGCCTTTTCAAGTCGCTCCCAAGCCTATAGGAAAAAACAAACACTTTCAATCATTGATGAAAAAAATGACCATTGCAGAAGGTAGAACATTAATTACCTTATTGATGTCAGAGATTAGTTTGCCCTCTCTTGGCATATATACTTTCTGGTTGTTTGCTCTCATCTTACTCTGTATTGTAAATAACAGAACTTCCAAATTCCCTTTCTCAGTAAACCTGTTGAGAAGAGGAGGAAAAAGGTAATTAGAATGGGTGTACTGAATGTGGACTGACAAAACTGTCCGGGCCAGCAGACGGCCGCATGCTGGTGACGTCACATGTAATAAAATGACCAATATTACATTGTGAGAGGATATACTATTAATAAACTCATTAATTAAACATAAAATAAGTATTTAGAATTTATTTTTAATATCTAGGACTAGCCTCTCCAGCCAGGCTAATCTAGAGCAACACCACTTGGACAAACTACATTGTGAGAACGCTATATTATAGATATATGGACTATTTATGTTTATAAAACCCTTGTAACTGCTGAGAAAACTCTCGAGGGCAGAAAAATAATGTAGGTTAAACAGAGAAAGCCTACAAAGTTCAGATATGATCGTATTTATGATATGAACAACAAACATTAACATTATCAACATAATTATCATTATCATTGTCTCTCTCACTAATGCAATTTACGAAGGTTAAAAACATACTTTAAAATCGATGTGGTGTTGTGTCATATTTACATATTAAATTAATAGATATCTACAGTATCATGTATTTTGAGATTTATCATTATATTAACTAATAAATAGTCCACAATATCTTAATATATCTCTCTCGGCTGTGAGTGGTGTTTCTGTAGATTAGCCATGGTGGAGAGGCTTGCTGTAGATAATACTTTTATTTTATGTTTCATTAGTAAAATAGTTAGAATGTGTACTTAAATGTCCTCTCACAACCGTAATATTTGTAATTTTATTATATGTGACATCATCAGCATGTGCCCGCCACACTAGATTCGGTCTTATTTCATTGTCCGCAGTTGTTGTAAATGTTAAAGAAGATTGGATACAACTCACTTGGGTGGTTTCTCCACAGTTCTGTAGGAGTTAAAAGCCTGAAGCTGGTTCTGGACAGCATTCAGAGAGTTGGCCAACTGTCTGTCATTTAGAGTCACAATGGTCTGTTCAATCCACTGAAGCAGCTCTGAAGCCAGTGTTTCATACTTCTCAATTAACTGGTCTGCCTCAATAGCATAGTCCAAAACCTGCACATAATCTGCAACTTTAGTGCTGCATTGATTAAATATTATCACAATTTCACAGACAAAGATGATTCATTCACCTTTCCAATTCGCTTGCCCTCCACTGCCAGGGCCTTCATCTTGGAGAAGTAGTGGTAGTAAGTAGCCACATAAGTAATGATTGACTTCTCGTCAGGCTGATCAACGTTAACATCTGCAAAAGTATAACGTAAAAGTGTTTTTTGTTTGTTTCTCTGATTTAGTTTGTACTACCTTATAAAGCTCTTACCTTCAGGGTCCAGTAGTTTTGTTAGTCCAAGCTCCTTCTCAGCAACATTGAAAGCATTTTGAAGATTGTAGTGGGCATTGGATCTTTTCAGGTTGTCAAATTCAATTAGGTCAGATCTACACAAAAGCAGATACAAGATCTTGAAGTTATTGTCTTTAGAGATAACTGTAATTAGTGCAAATCTTCATGCCATTCATTTTTTACATTGTTTTGATAATTCTCATAATTTCAAAAATCTTGAAGGAGCTCTTTATTTTGTATAAATTATGGTTGTCATACAAGGCATTACTTACAAGAATATCAGTATTAATACCAGCAGAGTGTGCAAGTGAGTAAAGCATGACTGGATGATTTTATTATTCCTGTGCTCTAGGCCATTTTATGACTTATTTTATTTTTTGTCTTTGTAGGCATAGCATACTGTAGGCAGTAGGATCAAGGATTAAGAGCAGAAGTAAAATTATTAATTGACACTGATGAAAACCACACTGAGAAGTGTGAAACTACCCACTACCCTAAATGTACCTTATTTTAACTAAGTAATATGATCTAACATATCTGTGAATCTGGCATGACCATAAAGTCTAGTACAGCAAGTACAGAGAGAAGTCAATGACCTGTGTTTGTGCACAATGGCATTGAACGCGAGGCCATCTCTCCAGCTGGTGGTGAAGTTGTGGATGTTGACATTAGGATATCTGTAAAAGACATTGATCATTAACTTAATGCAACACCACTAATCAGACCTTTATAGAAGATGGGAATCAGACTGAATTAAGCTTTTCATTCATTTTTCATTAATACTTACCCAGCAGTTTTCATTTGGCACCAAAGAAGAAGGGCATCTTTAGCAGATTTCTTTTCCTTGTTGTCCTCTGTCTCCACACTGATATCCTGGATCTAAATACAACATTGTTTTACTTAATATTAATGGAACATACAAAGATAAAACAGGCATATGTTCACAACCCATTAGTCCGTGGGTAATAAAAATTAATTGCAGGGGCGTATTTAAAAGTAATCACCAGATGCATAACTCAGCAGCAATAACCTCTTTAAAAACTGCCTGTGGATGAACTCTACAACATGCAGAGACCTGAGGACCCAAGGGCAGGCTTCCTCTTTGAGAAGGCGTGTCTGAGACAGGCTACTGAACAGACTGAGTGTTACCTGGAAGCGAAGGATAATAGTCCAGATGAGGCCCAGGGTGAGGCGGTGGTTCCCGTCCACGATGTCGTGTGAGCCCATGTTTTCAAGATGGACTTTTTGCTCCTTGAGAAACTGCAGTGCTTTATCAACATTTTCGAGGCAGTGGATACGCATGCGGCCCTTGGTGGGCTTTGGCTGTGTGGAAGAAAGATAGTCCAGAATGACAAGATTGCTGTCAAACTTGACAGATGTACAGTATACTGAGTATGAGTATAACAGAAGAAATCTATAGCTGTGGCTGCACAATAGAAAAATGTAATATTCAATATTTTTTTACATTAATACATTTTATTTATGCAATAACAATGTGACAGACAAAATTGCTATTTTTAGACCCTTTAATAGATTTGAGGCTTTATTTGCTAATAATCAAATTCAGTTTGCTCTATACTAACTGGACAAAGCCCAAACCAAAGACAAACTAAACCAGGTCTAAACAGGATCAAATTGTGATAATTTATTTTTGGACTGTCCATTTATTAATAGCTGTGTAAATCACAGCTTTCCTCACAATAATATATATATCAATACAATGGACTGACAATGATATGACTACAATATATTGCCATTTATGGGCCCACGATCAATATATTATATATAATATCTGCTAATTTTACAAAATATTTAATTCACATTAAATGTCATTTATTTTCTTCTGTATTAGTACGGGATGATGAGTTTTTGCCAATATTGTGATTTGTGACAACATTTGAAAATATTGTGCAGCCCTAGCTCATGTGTAATCTTTGTAGTGGTGTGTGTGGGATCATGCACGGGGCAGGTAGAGAGACAGAGGAGGCTTTCTGACACTGACCAGTTGTTCTGATGAAAGCACTTCCAGCAGCCGGATCAACATGCGGCCGTCACGCAGGTCTGTGTACAAGTCACCGATGCGACAGGTCACTCGGCCTAAATGAGAGTTTACCCATTTGGTGAAGGTTTTCTTCTGAACTGCTTCACGCTCATCTGTAAAATACACAAGAGGAGAGGCGGGTCACTCACAGTTCATCACATGGCAAAGAAAATATTACCAGCCATTTGAATCCATGCAATACAGATCTACAAAGAGTCTGTGAGTCACCGTAAATCAAATACTTTTTATTAAGCAGCCCATTGTACAAGTAAGTCTTTAGAACTACACTACTGACAGCCAAGTGTGATGTTTTCACTTGTTTACTAAAGGCAGTGTCAATATGTTCCTTGCCAATTATTGGTAGAAAGCTATGTCTCAATAGTAGAGTGACTATGCAAAAGTGCACATAACTGCAGAGCTCCTCGCTGTTGCTTCATTAAGAACTCAAAAAGAGTTAGAATAAATTAAGCTGTAACAGCAGCTCAGACATATGGACCAAGGGAGTAAGAAGCTAATCCCCAGCCATCACCTAACAAGGTGACCTCCTTTCTAGGACACAAGGGCTTCCTGCCATTTCAAAACACTGTCCAATGAAGCTTGGTTCTTAATGAATTAAACCGAACATAGATCATAGAGCAGGTCCAAACTAATGAGTTAAACTAAACAAAGTCCTTCCTGTAGCCGCTAATAAGATAATGATGGGACAGATAAAATGTACATCCCAGCAGAAAACACTGCAGATAACAGCCATACAAGAACTATATTAGAACAAGCTATTCTGGTTGCACCATCAAGAGTTGTGAGATGGGCAATTCAAAGTGACAGTTGATTTTGAAATTTCAAACAGCAATAAGGGTGGAGAAATACCACAAGATTGAACCCTTGACCCATGGGCTAAAAGTACTTCCTCTATATTGTACTCCAACACTGCAGCTATCTGCACAGCTTTATTTATTAACATTAAGTACACATCAAGTGCACTTTGTACTTGTATCACAGGTTTAAAGTTTGACTATGCAAACTGAAGATGAGCCAGAAAATATGCATTTACTGTCTGGAGTGAGGAAGCCACAATTTTACAATGGCCATGGTCCCAAAATACACTCCTGGTGTTGATGTGCATCTAATGACAAGGCTACTGAACAGTGCACAAACACACCGTGTCAGACATGTTTACTCGTCCGAGCAAACATCAGTGACTGAGGCGAATAATGAGGTGTTTAGTGCTGCATCCTGGAGCCTCACTAACTTTATTTCATCCATGAGCCTGAGACAGATCTTGTTTTTAACAGTTCGTTGGCTGAGAAAATGGGGCCATAGCTTCTTCATGTCGTCAGTGTCTTTGAAAACACCTGAGTCACCTGCCAACATTGTTTCACAATTACACAAGAGATAAAAGACAGAACAGTGGGAAAATGTGATCTTCAGACACCACAGCCTGTTATTACGGTTAAGTCTTCTGTAAGTCACATATAATCCTATATTTTGTCGACAGAGAGACGCAAAGGGTCTAGTTTAGCCTGAATTAAATATTTTGTTAGATGTTTTGTACCTCTAGTCAGAACTCTTCAGTCTGTGTAGTAGTTTAATCAGTGATCAGCAGAGCCAGTCTTCTGTCAGGATTTATGAATGGGACCGACTGTCAAAGGCATACTTGGGCATGTCTAGTCACAATAAATTGTTTGTTTCTGGTAATACAGCTTTAGGTTTGCTGGCCCTGGCTTTATATGATGTTTCTTTTTTACTCCAAAGTCAGCCGTTGATAATGATCTTCAGGTAATCTCAGAAAATATGCTGTAGACTTAATCTTGTTTGAGAGGGAGAGAAGCTGGGACAAAGTTCAGTGATAACATCAGACAAATCGCCCTCATGAGTTTTGGGCATTGTATCATTTAGCAGAACTATGGTAATGTACACTGAATAAAACGTCAATAAACTCATCAAATGATATGTCTATATGTATGTGACCCTGGCCAAAGTCAATTAGCTGCTTGGATATATTTCTGTGACTGTCAGTGTTTTAAGTTAATTTGTTTTAGAATTCAGAGATTAGCATGAATGGACAAACTAAAAAAGCACACAGCTCTATCATTTAGACAAGGAACACTAATTGTGCATCCCTCCTGTGTGCTGCATGATACTGCTCTGGTTTCTTCAGTGCCACCTCAGCAAAGAATACAAGGAGTCTCCATCTATAAAAGGCTCACACAGACTGCACTTTTTACAGAAACTATGAATGTAGTCTACAGACTAGTCTAGTTTCTTAACCACATGTGGTATATTTCATTATTTTCGCAGACTGACTTTATTGACAAAGATAAAAGAAAGTCTCCGTCATAAGCGGCTAACAGTAACCTCCTTTTGTGACCCGCCCAGGTCATGTGTTGCTCTCATTTTGAACTTTTTTGGAATGTCTCCTCTATAACACTCCTCCCCACCCACAACGAGCATGTGTAACCTCCGTATCTGGTCACCCCGTCCTTAGAAAGAATGAGAAAACATCCTTCTGCCTATCTCGCTTAGAAGGCCTTGTGTGTGGGCATTTTACATAGAAGGATTAAGCTTTAGTCAGAAAACATATTTACATCCTCAAGTTGATTTACTATATTATAAATGTCATGCATTATTTGTAAGAAACTTAAAAACAGAAATTTGTTTATATGTAGTGATTCAGGTGCAGGGTAAAAGTCAAAGCAAAGTTCAAGTGAATTGTTGATTTTTTTTAAGTCCAAAAACATGATAACAAATATGCATGTGCTTTGACATTTCTCCACTTCTCACATTTGTGCTGTTGCAAAACCGCTGCCCTGCCACATGTGGCTCGAGTTATTTTTACACTTGAACAGTTTGAGGTCACAGCAGAAATGGATGCAACTTTTTCCAAACAGTAGCAAGTTTTTTCACTTTATGACAATTCTTCAGTAACAGGTTCTTCCCCTCTGCAGCGAAAGCAGCTGCTGCTGATAATGCAGAAGACAGGGGAGAGCACTGCCCAAGGCTGGTCCCATGAGAATAGAGACAGATACAGGCCTCTTTTAGCCACAACATCTGCAGACCAAACAGTGTGAACTGTCAACAATAGTGTATCCGTCATGACCCTCTCAAAACTGCACCTTCTTGTGACTTAGAAAACTGTCAATATTGGTCAAACTGTACAAACAAAAAACCTTAAAAAGCCATTTGTGTGTGTTTGGTGTCCACACAATGAACTCTAGGTAATGTGACTCTGAGTTACAGCTGGAGGCCAGCTCAATCATAGCTTTCACTGAGTATTCGCAATATCCACTTACATGATATACTTCTGAGGAACTTGACCCAAAATTTCAACACTGAACTCAGCTCATCTTAAATCTCGAAATGAAGAATAAGGACAGATTCTGGGATGTCTTCATGGAGTGTTTTCTAGACATAATTAATTAATTGTTGAAATTATTGATAGACATAGATTATTGGTTGTAATAAAGCTACATAAAAGTAATAATCATTGTATAAAAGTCTTTGTGCCTTCCGTGTTTATGGGGCAATTGCTGGTGTCTAAATTATGTTTATTCTGGTTAAGTAAACGAGAAGGACATGCCATTCCAAAGTCCACAGCGGCTGATTCAGAGGTTGGTGGTAGTCAGGACGGTGACCGTTTACCCCTGGACCCAGTGGTGATACCCAGCATGCTCTACCATACCGTCAAACATGCTCTCATATTAAATGATCAGCAAAGGCTCCCTTGAAACATTACATATTCTACATGACTAGTGCAATTTTAACCTGGGGCAAAACCATACCTGTCGTCTTCCCAGTTTGACATAGCAAGCGCTCAAACTATTTTCTGAATGTGGTGTATGATGTGAACGTATCCTTGTGTATTGTGTATTGTGTGGACTGTAGTCATGATTTAATGCACTGAGGCAGGGAGTGACATGAAGAATGAGCCCAGAGGCAAGTCAAACTGGATATACAAGTAGGTGTTGCCAGAAAGGTGTTTGTGTCTGAGTATGTGTGTATGCATGAACAGAAATATCAATACACAAACCAGAGTACTTAAAAAGGGCAGAATTTGTCCAATGTACTAACTGAATACTAAACTGAAACACTCCTCATTTCAATTAAAAAGCGTCAAATGAAGTGGAGTAGATATATCGCTGTCTCTACTGCACACTAATGTCATTTGGTTGCCTAAATCTTTTTTTAACACAATATCTTATTGAATTAAAAGAATTTGAACTATGTGGAGAACATAACTTGCCCAAGAAAAGCTAAAGACAGCTCAGCCCCAGACGAGTGTCAGGGAGGGACCGGATGTTAGCAGCTCTTCGTGGGCGACGTGCATGAGCTGGCGCAGAGGCACTCAAACATTACAGTGTGCCCAAGGACTTACAGCTAAAACTTAGAGAGGCAAACATCAACAGATCCAACTCTATAAATAACTTTTATCAAAACGTATCGCAAAACATTTTATTCTTGTTCCCGAGATGGCAATTGCTGATTATGCCAAATAATTATTCTAGCTGAAATTATTGGTTGTTTGGTTATTTTTAGTTAGCAATATTAATTTGACAACTAATGGCCTTGTGATTCTTGTGTGCACTACCTGTAGAGCTTATACAGACCGTGCAGAGACAGGGCCATGCATTGTAATAAGATAAGAAAGGACAGGTGGCCTGGTGATCAGGTGCCAGACTTCTGCTGCCTGCTTTAGAGTTGATCTGAAGTCTACTATGTGCATATACAACACTATTCACTTCATCTTTATATAATGCTTAAAAGAGAGGCGCTCACTCTTAATTATGCAAGCCAAAATAAGCTGAGTCTTATCAAACAACCTGGGGCACCTGCTGCAGGGTCATTACTGAGCTAACACACCATCTCCTATTTCTTTCTCAATATATGGTTTAGACAGTACACTATAAAACGCTCTTATCACTATCTGTTAATATTAACAGTGCCTGTGTGAGCCATAATGAAAGTGGTGGCGTCAACAGGAACTCACTGGACAAACCTAAACCCCTTAAGATTTAGTCCTAACCTTTATACAGTAACCTTTTTGAAAACTAAACGAACAGGCCAGTACAGATCTTACCTTGCAGCTGTTTGAAGCGTCCCTCCAGGATGTTGGAGTATTGCACCTGATTTACAAAAGCTGCAGGAGACAGACAGGGCTCTCTGTCCCTGTGCTCCCACTCCATACTGCCTCTCCCGAGTCTCTCCTAAATATTCCAGTCAGATCCGAATGAATGGGATAGCTCCAGCATAGCCTGGCAGAGGCAGCCTTCCTGTGTCAAGTCCCTCCAAAAGACAGAAAGAGTATTCTGCTTCTTTAAACCACAAAGTGTTGCCGCCTCTTCTTTTCCTCAACTATACGTCCCAATTTGTCCAATGAAAACTCAGCCGTGGGCACAGGGTGGGAGGATTTGATTCAAAAACTCTTAAAGTCAAAGTTAAGTTCAGAACAAAATGTTCTGATACACCTCTTGTGGTGTAGAACTTCAGCACACTTGTGGCCTTCGAAAGTTGTGGTCACACTCCCTTGTGGTCCTGGTGAAGGAGAACAGTTCTTCCCTCCAAAGCGTTTGCTAGAGCAGTGCAGAGCGAGCTAACTGGCTGTGGTCGGATGACTGTGTAAACAAAGCCTGCTGGGCCCACTGAAAATGGTTCCATTTGCATAAGGTGTGTTTGAGGGAGGAGCACACAGCAAGGGACTGTGAAGAGACGGTGGGGGAGGAGGTGTGGAGGTGGACTAAACCATTAGAGCTTCAGAAGGATTATTCAACTCTTTCTTAATTCCTGGGAACACAGGGAGTGGCCTGCCAAGAAGGTGTCTGACCACAGCCCCCTCACACTATGTCATTTTATACAGTTCAGTCAGAGATGCCTCTAGGTTTTACTGTCGACAGTCTCAAGAGTTTTGATACAGAGTTTGAACAGGAAGGAAGTCATAGAAAAAGCTTAACGATGGTGGCAAGCTCTTTCCTGCCTCAACAAGATGTTTAACAGTGCTTTTGTTTGTGTGTACCACAACACAGGTGGGCCAGTACGCTACAACACTGGGTCTCCAGCAAACAAATGAGCCAAGAAAGTGTTTTTGCTTATTACTTTTTATATATACTTAATAACTTTTTCAATGTATATATTTTTTTTCTTGGGAACTTCTTTACATTGTGTGGTCTATATCAGTACCAGTATTAGTACCCGATACCGCTACTTAGACATTTCAGCGTTATGTGAGATGAAATACATTTCATCTATGAAGGAAAGTTTTAAACCCTCCAGTCTGAATTTTAACCAGATGGCTGTAAACACAGTTCTGAAGACGGTCAAAGCCTCCACAGAGAAGAGTGACCAGGGGTCTTCAGTAAAAACACCAGTAGGTTTTTTGATGTGAACCAGGAGCATCTGGATGGACCTCATTAGTCGGACCAATGCCCCGGGCTTTTACTAACAACCTGTTTTACAGACTGGACTAATGAGAACAACACCACATTCAAATTGGGAATAGAAATATCTCAGAAATGCATACAATCAAGTGTAGGGGCAAAATTATTAACACTAGTAGAATTCTTTATCAAATGGCAATATTATAAAAATTTTGTTCAGATCATGTTTTAAAATTTGTATATTTTTGATCTGATCATACTATATACAGATTTTATAAGAAACGTCTTAATTAAGTTCTATTGATTTAATGTGTCATGTGGTGCATAGTGTTTGTCTTTCCAAATGTAGACATTCAAGAAGATGCAGTGATGTGTAAACTGCATAAATAATTAATGGAAGCTATGCAGAGAATAAAAGGTAGAAGCAGCTGGGCCAGTAGGCTTTGTGTGTGCGTATGACGAGTAGATCACTATTATCACCACAGACGCACAAGCGCCTCGGCACACCCGGGAAAACAGCAGCAATATTGAAACACTAGCAGTAAAATAGAAAGCAGACACATTTATCGTCTATGTGTCCCATTGTAGCTTCCTTAATTAGTGCAATTTAATAGGAGCAGTTTTGTAAGGCCAAACCCCAAGGATGTCACTAAACACATAGCCCTGAGCAACAAAAACACTGTTCAAAAGACTGTCCATATTTTTTTACCTGATTTAGTTCTGGTTCAGTTCTAGTTAAGACCAATGTGTTTAGTTATTAGTCAGTCCTGATTTAGTTCTGGTTTATCAGTAGTTAGGACCTTAGCCTGGTTTAAACCGATATCAATCTTAACCCTTGTGTTAGCCCAACTAACTCAGGAGTGATTCTCATTTAGACCTAATTTAACACTGGTTTGGTTCTGGTTTAGTCCTGGTTTAGGCCTGGTTTAGTCCTGGTTTAGGCCTAAACGGTTTAGGCCTGGTTTAGGCCTGGTTTAGTCCTGGTTTGTCCCTGGTTTAGCCATGGTATAGCCCTGGTTCACACATGGTTTAGCCCTTGTTCCTATCTGATTTAGTTCTAGTTTAGACCTGGTTTAGACCCAGTTTAGCACTGGTTAGGTTATGGTTTATACTATGACATACTTTTGGGGACCTTGGAAACATATTTGTAAGCCACTTTAAAAGAGGCATAATGATAGTATACAGTAAATGATGTACCCTCAACAATATACTTGTGTTATTGTGTACAGCAGAACAATCAGTGAGAATGAAAAATACAAACAAGGAAATGAAACTACTCCCTGTCAAAGTTGAGAAATCTTGTGATCGTGAAAGTGCTCTGTAAGCAGCAGTAGCTCACAACATGCAGAGGGTCCTAACATTTTGGGGATAACTGGAAAAGGCAGGAGGTGTGCCCCGGGGCCAGGAGCTGCTAAGGCATGTCAAAGAATGTGCACTTCAAGCCCACACTTGTCCCACACTGATGGTATCACAGGTATTCACAAGGCATCTCAACACCTTCTGCTTCGCTCCATAGCATTTATAAGACGGAAACATGTAACAAAACTGCAAATTATTTCACCAGGCTTTGTGCAGTGACAGAGAGGTGCACAGTAAAAAATAGCACCCAGGCTGAAACGGTTATGTACCCACAGTATACCTACTCTGTCTGTTGTCTTAAGGAAATTAAACTGGTTGAATTTGTAAGTAAAATGAGCGTGATCTTTGAAAGTGTAGTGGTGCTCACAGTACAGCATGTGGGTTTTCTGTGCCTCTGTGTGACTGTATCGACAAGGTGTGTGGCTGCTCACTGCTCCCCTCTGCTGGTTTAGCCATGACACTACAACTCTTCTGACATTGCAGGCTTTGTAGGACTCGAGAGGTAGAACTAGAAGTTAGGGATATTTACTTTTGTTCCTAAAATGCAAAATAAAACATTTTTCATAATCTGGTTCTACTTAAAAACCACACTTGAACCCACAGTATATATTCTGTAATATCACTGTGGTGGTAACTCTTTCCCTTATACTTGAAGTAATTTTACCACTTAAATACTCTACTTACACCTTATTTAATCCTACCTGCACCTTGTATTTTTATTGTACTTTTTTTATTATATGTTTATTATATTGTTTGCTTATTCCTTTTTTGCAAACACTTTTTTCACAATGTACTATTACTGCATGCTACTAGTACTTCCTGACTATCTTAGCGAGTCTAACGGTTCTTCTGATCCTAAGCATTTCATTGCATTGACCTTGTGTTGAACCTGCATATGACAAATAAACTAACGTTGGAAAGTTGGAAAGTTATACCCAAAGTAAAGTAAAATCAGTAGGAAGAGCTATGGCAGAATATTTTTGTTTGGAAATGGTCCAAATAAAAAATGGCTGAATTGATTGTTTGGCATCTATTTTAACTGATAATAACGTATCATCATTGCCCTTTTTTAGACCAACTCCAATATGAGAAACGTGTTGAACTGGATCCTGACATGGCCATTGGGATGTGTATATCCACATTTCTTATGATATCCAACCTGCAGCTCATTGGCCTTGTCCTCATTTTCAAAATATTTCTGTCCTGCTCCTTTTGGGACCAACCAGAATTATGTCTCAGCCCAAGTCACTGAACCTAATTAGAGCTTTGCTGTGTTGTTCGCCAGTGCTATATCTGATTTACATACAGAAAAATGCCAATGAAATAAACACAATAAATGCACGAATGCACTTGTAATGTACAGTATACTAGTATGGAAGTTGTTTTGATGCTTCAAGTTTCATGTAACTACAAATATACCCAATACTACTTCAAGAAGCAGTCTGTTAAAGCTAATGAGCAAAAAGGCAACATGGTAGAGTAGGGGTGCACAATATCCGGACTGCAAGAAAAGCTAGTTACTGGTTAGGACCTAATTTTAGTCCCCGTTTAGATCTTGTTTATATCAGTTCTAATTAAGACCAAAGTTTAGTCCTGGTTTACTAAGCTAACTCCTACCAATTACTTTATCGAATGTTGATTATAACGTTTCCTACCTGCGAGTGCTTTGATGCGTGAGCGCTCGAAGAGTCTTGCAGAACTGTTCTCATTGTCCCAGTCGGTCTCTGCGGCCAGGTCCCAGCGGTTGTTGATGTCGTTGTACTGCTGCTGGATCTCCAGGCTGTCGAAGTCTGTGGGTGAGATGGTGCTCATGGTGCTCCAGGAAAACACATTCAACCTAAAAACACAGAGAAGATATTAACACGTCACTATTTAAGTTCATGTGCATGTCAAACAGTCATATGCAAATATAGTTCTGGACAGTACAACGTCCAGACAGAGTGAGATAAAACGTTTTAGATAAGTTCATTTGACTAGGCAAAAACTAGGAAACTCAAGCCATAGCAGGAGTTTGTAGATGTCACTGAACTGAAAACGACACAGCAGGACAAGTAGGCAAGTAAAACCATTTCAGGTACACAGAGACTTTATTGCCCCATAGGGATATTTTGTTCCCTGCATTTGCCCCATCCTTCAATACCGCTGGGGCAACCTGTCAAGAGCTCTGGGCAATCGCTAATGAACGACTTCTACAGATCTTCTTTTCCATCTTAATCAGAACTCAGGAGCTCCTAACTGGAGGACTGGCCAGTTGTGCATGTTTCGAGGTTGACAGTGGATCACAGGAAGAATCACATTATTATGAAGGATATTGGACAAATGCAACCACATGAGGTCATAAATTAGTATACTCCCTGTGACAGTCTCTCGTTAGTTAGGGTAATAAAGACCACCCTACCTATCATAAACACATGCACATTAGAGTAACCAGCTAGATACATCCTGACCAGGATCCTGGCTCAAGATCTGGAGATTGGTCCCTGGGTGCTGCACTGTGGCTGCTCCTGACAGGTTGCCCCAGCAGCATTGAGAAATGGGTCAAATGCAGATGACATATTTCCCTACGGGGACAATAAAACCTAACCGAACCCTAAATTATAATCAACATGCAAATATTCAGTACACAAGTCAGATGATTTGCTGTGGCAACAACAGCAGAAAAAGAAGAAAAAAGGTACTGACTAGATGCAATCATAAATACAAACTAATGAATACTCCCAGACAAAACCAGTGTCTAGGACTTTGCCTGCACCTCATCAGGGGGTCTATATGAAGATTAAGGCCCCAGCAGAGAGCTCCATCACCAGAATGGACCATATTTAAGAGCAGAGTTTAAGAACAGATTAATGGTCTGATTGAGTCGTCGGTTTGCTAATACCTGTCATTTATCTTTTGTTGTGTCTAGCAGCACTGTCTGAAATCATTGCGATAGCTCCCATACTAGCGAAGGGCAGGGCGAGTGAAAACACATATACAGTGTTATTTATTTTGCGAGGATTGCCAACAAGCATCTCTTAAAGAGGAAATGTTCACTTAATTACACCATAAATGCTCCGTAATGTGCCAACAGTTGCCAAGAACGTAGACTTTATAAACACGAGCAGGCCACAGGAAGAGAAGGGACTTAAGGAAGAAAATGAGTTTTTCACATAATGGTCAAATCAAGGCAAAAATGTATTGTAATGCTGTTTAGTTTGCTGTATGGACTACAAAAAATCCACAGAATTACTTAACATTAACAGAAATCAAAGAGCGTCAACAATTTTAGATATAAAAAAATAAAACAAAAAAGCAAGCTGAGTAAATCCTATTAGTGGCAGATTAAGAAGAGGCTGGGAATAGAAACTAAATGCAGGGATTAGGGAAAAAGGCAGAATGACATTGCCCCCTGACCTTTCACCTCTTACAGGCACCCCACTATTGTCTACTGCTTCTGCAAAATCAAACAGATATTACTGTATCATTTACAAAGTACTTTGGTTGTTTGTTTATCAAGACAACAAAAACAACGCATGACTCCAACACAGGGGCTTAACATCAGGCAGTGCAACCAGTGCAATTGAACAGGGGCCCAAGAGGTAAAGGGGCCCACTAGAGGTCCAGGACTAAGACAGGTCTAAATAAAAAATACTTAATGATGTTTAAACTAGTACAAAATATGGACTAAACCGGGACTAAACCATGACGATGAAGAAATCACAATCACAATTGCCACAGCTCCAACTATAAAGCAGTATACAACATAAACACATAAGCAAGCTCCTGAATAGATTAAAACATCATACTATATTATAGGATCATAATACATTTGAACAATGTTTAATTTTTGGCCAAATTACAATGAATCTGCCCAGGCTTCATTTTTATATTAAAACTAGACCCTCCCCCTTATTCTGAAACACGCAGAGGGCAAGGTCTAGTTTTAATAGCTTTATAAGCAGGGTCTAAGAAGTGCTACTAAATAAAGCCAGTGGTCGCACAAGAAGCAAGAAGCCAGCGCCACAAAAGGGAAGCAACGAATCAGGACAGGCCCGAAGGCATCTGGATGTGAGCGTTAGGTCAGGGAGTCTGGCAGAGGCAAATACAGGACAATCCTTGGTCAGAGTGAGTATGAAGAGGCTCAGTGTCTGCACTAATCACTCCTCAATGGATCAGACACACAATCCTCTGACCTACTGTGATATGCACACTGTAGGGCTGGGGATATGTTGGTTCATAACAAATGCATTTTTTTGTATATTATAATATCATATTTATTTATTTGATCCCAATTTGTATTTTATTGAAATTTTGTAGTTTGACCACTTTGCATTGCTATTGTTTACCCCATAAGTATTCAAAAGTGAAGAAATGTGTTATCACTAAACACACACACAACAAAACACAAAAATACTGTGATATACATTTTTGGTCATATCTTCAAATATGTACTTATCTTCCAGCGCTTTAGGTGACACATTTAAATTCTCGCACTAAGCACTAAACATGTATCAGCATGGAGCATGGAGCACGGAGCAAAGAAAATAAGGCATTGGTGCTTGTCTGAGCAATGCCTCAACCCAGAGTCAGGTCCCTCCTAAAATAACTCAAGGAGAGATGTCTATTTAAAAAAAGACCTAAATGGAGAGTCCCATTAGCCCTGAGCTTGTGCCGTGTCTGATCTTACAAAAGGAGAAATGAAGGCAGACAAAAAATGTTCAGTGAAGAAAATCCTTCTACTACTAAAATGAAGTCAACAGTAAAATTTAGTACACTCAACTGAGTCCAGACGTCTGCTCAGGCAATGGCCCTGTGTCCCAATGATTAAATATATAATGCCCAGATCAAAACTGGGGCTCTTTAGGGGTAAATGCTCTCACTCTTTCAAGCCATAAAGACCCTATAAACAATAAATACATGGACTGCGAACTGCATTTACAGAGAAAACTGACTATGCCCATCATATCCATGGCCCATCACCATAACAGTTTTAAACCTAAACTGTAAAACCTTGACATAATACATTTATTGTATGACACAAAAAAACTACCAAAAACAAGCTAACCCATTTTTACTATCACCAAGGATCCACAGAAGGGTTAATCTAACCTATACTGACCTCTGTTCAAATTCACAACACAGACAAGTGGACCTCTTTTTATACTTGTCCACTGACATGAAAAATAGAAAAGGTGAAAGTGGGCCACAGAGCCGGCCTGAGGGCTAAACCAGGGCCACAGACTCAGACTATCATCAGACACAGACAGTGGAGTGACACCAGTGTATAAAGGCCCACGGGCTGCCTCTCTGCCAGCCCTCCTCCATCAACCAGCTGCTCCAGTTTTCACTGCATTGGTTAACAAGGGAAACACAGAAACAGTCAGTGGCCCACAGGGAGTTGGGCACATGGGCTAGCTCCTGTGAACATAGGGAATGGACCACATCACTGCCTGCAAAAAAAAACAAAACAAAAGACCTATAATCTACAACACTTTCCCATGACATTAGAAAAACTCAATATAACAGAATCATCATCATCATTATCGCCTTGGATGACAATGTGTGTGAAGTACATTTTTAGCAATTATTGAAGGTTTATCTCATATCCTGCAGCCCTAGACCACACTGCAACAACAAAGACCCTGTAAGCTTCATCATTCTTCCATCACATTAGAAAGGCATCCCATGACAACTAAACTAATGACCTCTACATGACCAGAACACAACTGCACGCACTCTCTGTAATTAGACTACACATAAAACCAGCCTGGACAGTCACATAACCCAATTAAAATTAATGGTGTGGGTGTGGCAATATATTACGGTAGTCTTGCTTTGACACCAGGAGGGAGCTGTCGGGTCAAAACAGGACTAAACCAGAACTAAACGTTTGTAAAAAAACAGGACTAAACCATGACTCATTAAGAACTAAACAGGGATTAAATCAGGACTAAACCAGAACTAAACAGTGGCAAAAAACCCAGGACTAAACCGTGACTCATTAAGAACTAAACAGGAAATAAATCAGGACTAAATCAGAACTAAACTACTCAAGTTCAACTAAACGAGACCTCAACCAGGACTGAAACCAGGGCAATACCTGGACAGTCGCATAATAACCCAATTAAATTATGTGTCTGGGTGTGGCGATACCTCAGTAGTATGGGTGTATATCAGCTCTGCTTCAACACTCACACCCAAAATCCGAGGCTACTCAACCAAGGCTGAAACACAACTCAACCAGAACTCAACCAGAACTAACCCAAAAAAACCCCAGTACTCAATCAAGGCTGAACCAGAAATAAACCAGTCACATAACCCAAGTAAAATAGAAATACCTCAGTAGTATGCGTGTCAACCTTGCTGTGACACCAAAAGCCTAGGGGGAATCTAAGTAGAAAATAAAAGCACACAAAAGCATGCAGCACCAAATTGGCCCCACACAATAGAGGAGTCAGCAGAGCGACCGGGGGCCAGCCGTCGCTTCTTCCTGTTTGCAGAGATGGGCACATGCATCAGAGGCACCCTCCACAGGCACTGATCCCGAATGAATGGGGTTTTTCAATAGGACGGTAGCAGCCCTTTGTGGACCTGTAGCATCACATTCATCAACAGTGGAGCGACGGCTGCCTGCCACGCACTGACACACGCACACGTTGAACTTAAAAGCAAAGCACGTTAAAAACATGCCCGCTGGCTGAAAAATACCCAGTTAAAAAACAATTAAATAAGATAAAGTGGCCTTGAATGATCTATGGACACAGTTCTTTACAAAATATAGCAAAAAGATGTATTAACATGGTCTGCACACACATCAACGCGCACACTTTAACTACGTCAAACATGCCCAATATATAAATAGTCTAAAATATAATAAATATCCTTAGATTAATAAACCAGATGTTGTTAGCCACCTGCACTGACACACACGTTGCATTATTAGAGCATTTCAACAGGCCACAAAGGTATCACCCTTTAAATAAAATGCTTTAACTGACCCTAAACATGCAAGCTTGAGAAAATACCATACCTTCATATAAAATGTCCTTAGATGCTTTATAGCCACAACCAAACAACCAACCAACCAAATAACCAACCAAATAACCGAATAATCAAACAACCAAACAACAAACCAAACAACCAAACAACCAAATAACCAACCAACCAAATAACCAAACAACCAAACAACCAAACATCCAAATAACCAAACAACCAAACAATCAAACATCCAAACAACCAAACATCCAAATAACCAAACAATTAAACAACCAAATAATCAAACATCCAAATAACCAAACAACCAAATAACCAAACACAAATTGTAATGGGTCTGAACACGACAAAATCACCCCCAGACATTTCAAACTAACTTACACGAAGAAGCAAATATGAGAGATGTCTTTCAGATTGATGGTCTGTCAGAGTTAGTCTCTTTGTGACAGATGATTGATGGAGCTCATTGTTTACACAGCACAGATGCTACAGTCTCATCTGAAGAACTATTTTTTTTTTTTTTTTTTTTTCATTTTTTAGTTCTGTTGGTAAAAATGTCATTATTGGCTGGAGAAATGCTGACTAAAATTAATGTCTTGTTTGCTTCTTTGCTAAACAAGGCCACAACGCCATGAGTTATGCACCTCTTCCACGGCGACAAAGCAAAACCGATCAGATTACATCGATTTTACAACTAGGACTGCACAGTGTTTTCAAAAATGCAATAACCAACTAAGTGTGGAATATTGCAATAACTAACTAGTTTTGAAATAGATGTATTCATAATGTCAACTTTTGCAGATTTATAGCCAAAACAGGCTCAACCAGATCTAAACCAGGACTCAATCATGACTAAACCATAACTAAATAGGGTCACAACTGGTTCTGAGAGGACACATACAGTACTGTACATTGCTGTCTTTGCTGACATTTATAAATCCCTAGGGCTGTGATATAGTCCATTTGCCTGGTTACTAGTATGGTTGACTGCAGCACAAAGAGTGTGAATGGCAACAATTGAGAAAAGCTTGTTGGTGAGGGATTTGAAGCATCAGCACTCCAGGGGGCCACATTCACAGTGCAGCCCTATTGTTGATAATTCACCAGGATTCAGACCAAATGACTCCAGTCTCACCAGACCAGCAAGTCTCAGATCTGTTTGTACACAATTTACTGCCGTCAGCTCATTGAAAAATAGATAAGGGCTCTACACACAATTTATCATGTTTGTAGTTTTGAAACCATACATTCTGGTTCAGCAGACAGTCAATGCAAAGTCATATGGTAATTAAATGAATTCTAATTAGTAAGCATATCATAATAGCACTGATCTTAAAGAAAAAAAAAATATATGCTCATTATACCACCTTTCAGCCCCCCACCACACATACAACTGTACAATACATCATAAACACGTCATAATTGCACCCTCTGGTGGTACATGATGCTGGAACAAAATATAATAAATGAGTCTTCAACTTAATATAATGTACTATCCAAATGTAAATAACCACAGTATCTGAAATGATGATGTGCTTTATAGATGTAAATGCAGCACACACACCGTTATCATGTCAAAAATATAACTTGATGTGTAAAAAGCAGGCAGTGTGAATTCAAGTTCTATATAACATAGGCCAGACAGAGCCAAAAGATGCAATGAGATGTCTTTCACAATGTAGCTCTTTTACCACGTCTCCATCACAGTGAATTTGAGTTAATGCTAAATCTTTCAGTGGTGTGCCATCTGCTATACTGTTTTTACACTAAATAGAATTTTTGGAATCTGCAGACGGAAGCAGACTCAACTTAAAGAGTCTGTGACAGTAGGATGTGGGTTCAACACCTGAGCTCATCAGGCCTGGATAACAAAGGCTCTTTGTGCAGTTGGGCTGGCTCCAATCAATAGCTTATGGTGACAGTAGTAGCCCGCTCCTCTGTGCAATAAAATTACAGCCCAAACGCTTCGATAATTACTGTTCTTTGACGACAACTGCATGGTATAATTTGAGGTTGTTGCTGTTCGGGTATCTAAGTTTGATCTTTAGGCCTATGTGTTTGCTATGGTCTACTGAAGCAAGGAAATTGTAAATAATAATAATAATAATAAATAAAATAAATAAAAATACAAAATATATAATAATAATAACAATAATAAATAAAATAAATAAAAATACAAAATATATAATAATAATAATAAATAAATAAATAAATAAAAAATATATAATAATAAATAATAATAAAAAAATAGCTTTGCTCTTAAGGTCTCTTGTCCCACATCTGCACCTGAACTTTGACTATTTTTCTGATAAACAGCTCCAAAAACCTCCCCAAAACAGTCATTCATTCATTTGTTGGGAGATAAACCTCTATTACTTTAACCACTACTCAAAACTGACAACATGCCCACACACAAAAACCTTGCATTTCCATCAGGGCTGTACAGAAATGACTATTATTATCATCATCACATGGAGGGGGGGTCAGCTCACTCGTGGTCCATTCTAACCACTCTACACGTGGTCTCCTGCCAATAAATTAAACATATAGGTTAATGGCCAGCGTATTTGGGGCTGTTTACACGTGTTCTTTGTGGTTGCTGGTTGAAATCCCCCCTTTTACACACTTTTACCTGGTGCATCCCAGTATGACTCATTGAAAGCATAGGCCAGACTTCACCGCGTTATAAATCTCAGTCCTATATCATAACATAAGCTTCACAACTCACACGGGCGACAATTAAAAACACAAGATTGACTAGATGCATCCACTGTGGTACATACTGATTTAAAAAAGCTGTGTTTGGATGACATACAACTCAATCTAAAGTCATAAATAGAAGATAAATATGCCATCGGTTTGACTTTCCATTCAGACAAAGACATGACACAAACAGGCAGCAGCAGATACACCAAACGCCATACATTTCACCATCTACATACAACAAACTAATAAATATGCATGGCTTTGAGCACAGCATTAGTCATTCATTCTGTAAGAATATCCCTAATATGACATATGCTACCAAGAGCTGTATAAACAGGCATCTGGCTAGTAGCAATGCAAGCTAATGCCAGACCATCTTTTCTATTAGCGTTGATATTTCGCCGATTCGGTGAATGAAAATAATGCTTACCGCTTAT
This sequence comes from Philypnodon macrostomus, assembly GCA_036025475.1. Taxonomy (NCBI): domain Eukaryota; kingdom Metazoa; phylum Chordata; class Actinopteri; order Gobiiformes; family Eleotridae; genus Philypnodon; species Philypnodon macrostomus. The sequence goes on along the minus strand of JAVQKC010079205.1, from coordinate 37,460 downwards.
TTGGTCACGTTCAGAAGAGATCTGTATATTTTTGCACCCTGAAATGTCCGCCTCTGATGAAAAATCCTCCGCTTGCTAGCTAAAAAAAAAAGCTAATTTCAAATGGTCAAAAATCCCAGGTGACTGATAAAGTCTCAACGTCAAATCCGCATCCTTGGCGTACGGCGTTACGAAACCAGAAAGATGAGGATGAATGGGGTAAAAATCGGCTTAAATATTGGATGTGTTGCTTTTTGCTGCAGGTATGATTATCTGCAACGTCGTTTTCCCTCTGTGGGTTTGCATCCGAGAGTTCCGAGAAGGGCCCCCGCGCCACCGTGCCGTATCCGTGCGTCAGTCCACCTCCGCCGGTCTAGCCCCCAGTACAGCACCGTTCAACAGGGAAGAGAAAGAAAAAGCGTGGAGCTGCTGCCTGGTTAGGGCTGTGGGAGGCAGGGAGGTGTGGGCTGGTGGTGGGAGGATGAGTGGGTGGGTGTAGCTGACCCCTCTCTCAGTATTGGAGTATGGTCACATGGAAACAGAGTGCACGCTTCCCGTCAGTGGCACCATTATGTCTGCACAGAGATGCTCGGTTATGGTGCCTGCATCATGGTGCTGTCCCTGGTGCTAAACACAAGCATCCATATTAGTTTAATATGGCTGCAATTGCTTTACACCAGAGCAAATCGCTTCACTGTTACCAATGGCATCATCAGGTTGTAATCAGGGACTCCCCTAATGCATGGGTTCTGGTTTAAGTCTTGGCTCTGCCTGATGTTTCGCCCCTGACTGTTACAATATTCATCATTTGCCACGAGTACAACCACATTGCTCGTATGACTTCCATTTTTAGTCCATAGTAGCTTTTTCTTTTCTTTTATCTAGGTCATTGTTTTATAGCCTGGATAGATCTGCCCTGAATCACCATAGAGGAAATGTATAATCAATTCATTTGTATAATTTGTTGACTTGTATGTCCAAACCAGATCTAACCAAGAATTGTGGTTCTAAATCAGAGATAGACAAAGCCTAAAGACCAGGAATATTACAACTATTAAAAGCCATGATAATGATCCACCAGTGATACTTGTACCGCACTTTGAGAACCACTGCTCTTTGGATGTTACAGACTACAGTCCAGTAAATCGGGCATTTCTTCCATTAGGTTGTGTATTGATGCTGATATGTTGACTTGTGTGCCTGTTGTACAACATTATTTTCCATGTAGGGATTTCTGCGATGCCACAGTCAACATTGGGCCCAAATGCACTATTAAGACTACAATAAATCATGTATTTCTCTGGGCCGTATAGTCTTAATGTATAGAATATGACGTGACTCTGGGCATTTATTGTATTTACTATGCCACTGTCTACTGTGGATGCACTATTTATTAAGCTATGAAAGCAGCATATTCCTTCTGATCTCACCACTCTCCATTGCCCCAGAATAGCTCACATGGCTGTTGCAATGATTTTCTACCTAATTACTCTGTCCTATAAAATCCACTGCATAATAATTATCATTGGCAGTAGCCTATGTAGCACATGAGCAGACTTGACTTAACAGCAGCCTCGTTTTCAGGCAGTCCTTTAACAACAACACCATTTTCAGAGTTCTATACACTCACTGACTGGCCACTTTATTAGACAGATCTTATACCTAAAACTTGAACCCATAGCCCACCAGACCTTTATCATGAACCAATGTTAACTTTATCTCAAACCACCCCTGGCATTTCTACCACAAATCTGTAAACCCCATAGATTGTTGTGTTTGTAAAATAGTCTATGCCATTCTGATGCTTGGTTTGAACTTCAGCAAACCTAAATGCATTGTGTTACTACTGTGTGACCGGCTCATTCAATATTTTCATTACCAGGCAGTAAAACGGTCAGTGAGTGCCAGGTTAATCATCATTCTCTTCTCACTTGTGTATGGACTTACATCTCCTCTGGTTCTACCCTATGTGTGCGCAGTCATTTTGTGGTCACACAGAGTTTTAAAAAGTCACTGAATCTGTTTTAAGTCAGTGTCTTGTTGGTGGCCCCCGAAAACTGCAACGCTCCAATTATCGCAGGGTCCCGTGTCACCGCCCCTTGTGTCTGTACAGGGTGTGTATATTTGTGTTTGGGTGTAACTCTACCAACAAAGTGCTAGTGGTGAGTGCCTTATGGAGAAGATGGGTGTTTTTAGGAAGGGCTGAGCAGTTTGGCCAAAAGAGCACGCTACTCATTATGAGCTGTTAGTGGTAATGAAAAAGAGCTGCTGTGTTGTTAGAGCTATGCCTCTGTTTTGCATAGACGCTGTGAAGGTGTGTTATAGAGGATCATGATTATTTAATGTGCAGCACTCTCACAGCTGGGTGCATCCAGTTTGCTTTGTCCAAATGTTTGACTAGATGTGCGATTGCTTCAAGCCATTGTAGGGGGTTATTTAGATGAACAGAGGCTTTGTAGAAGTGTAGAAGAGCTGAAAATGTAAACACCAAATTTGACAATGAGGTTGGTTCAGGTTTTATTTGGACCTACTATAGAGATAGGATTGCCGCTCTAAAGTGGAGAAATTGCAAATCGTTGGCTTTAACAAAGACCCCCTTCAATGGAGCTTCTAATAAGAACTGAAGCATTACCACCTCATGAGATGATGACATTTACACTCTGTCTACAACAGCAAGGGGACAGAATATTGGAGAAAATTGGACAGTATGATGATGATGATGATGATGATTCCATGTAATCTCTGAAAGTGCCCGTGATTCTTCTTTATTTTTCAGTATTTTGTTTTGTTTGTATGCACAGAAAAATGTACACAAAATCAAGTTATAAAGTGGAGAAATTGCAATCTGTTTGTGTAGTTTCCAATTTGGGTGTAGGTAGTTTGCACGTTTCCATCAGGATTAAAAAAATGAAATGATTAAGAATGAGTTCAGATGGCTTCCACAATAAAAAACAGAAGTAAGCACAATGAAGAACCAATTACACATACAACACAAACGTCAGAGAGACGTTCAGTAAACAAGAGACTGTAATCTCTACTTTCTTTTCCCTACAGTAATACATCAAAATGCAAAAAAGTGATCCCATAAAGTTTAACGCGAGACATACCCGACCTGTTTACCGTCCGGGCCCCATGCAGCCGCTGCCCACAGACCAAGAGCTCACCCACAATCCTTTGTGACAAAAGGAAGAGCTGAGGCAGGACATAGAGCTGCCACTGTGAGTCTGGCACTGTGCTTTCTGCAGATTACAGCAGTTTAGGTTAAACCCTGCTCTGTCTGTTCACTATAGACTGGACCGGGATGGGGGGGTCAATGCGAGTGTGACCGAGTGGCAGCCGCTGACTAGTATTTGGTTAAGTTAGTGTGACTGTAAAGCAAAGGTGTACAATTTTTCACTGATTTGTATGACCTTTTCTCTGATATCTGGACTCAGTTCAACCTTACAATTGACATTATTTGATGAAACAATCACTTAAAATTATGGGGGGGGGGTGTAAGGAAAGTGCCTCCCAGGAGCAACAAACTCCTGACAAACCCAAGACAAAGAAACGGTAATTGTATGTCCCACAATGTACATCTGAACTTGTATTGTCTCCACCAACCACTAGAAAGAGTATGCACATAATAATTACAGAGCTTTTATGACAACCTGTGACCTAATAAGTATGATTAAGGGCCTGTAAATGTTCAGTGCTGCATGTGAGCCCCGGGCCATAGTTTGGACACTGATGGTTATTTTTTTTTCCCATGCAGGACAATGTGTGTGTGTGACAGATTCTCCCCACACTAAAGCTGAATCATATGACTGCAGTCCTGAGAATTTGTTGACCCTTAACAAAATGTCTCAGGCAACAGCTGACGCAGGTTTGTAGAATGGGGCCTTTTATCAACACAGTACCTGTGATTCTGACAGTAAAGAAATACACTATGTTAAGTTTCAAGATGGTTAAAAGAAAGTTCAGGAAAGTTATAAAAATGCGTAAGCCATCATCGACTCAGTCACATAAACCTCTGCTCTGACAATCTAGAAACATATATCATTGTAGCACCAACCACAATGAATAACAGTGCTGGGAAATAACTGTCTCTATTGTCGAACTCTGACATTGATATTGATGTAAGCTTGGTTGAATTGTAGGCATCACAGATTGTAAGGAAAAAAGACATCGGCATTATCTTTAAGAATATAGTTATGCAGTTTTACTAATACCCATGGGCTATTGTTCGGTCAGTACGTCCTGCTGAAATATATTTATATCCTTCCCAACACTTTCTGAGATATCTCCCAAGGCCAGACGTGCTATTTCTGTTTCAGTTCATGCTTCTATTCCCCATCCCGCTCCTCCTGTGTCTCTTGCTCCTAAACTAGTTGCTGGAGGTCACCCTGCTGCTGTTCCACTTCAGAATTATTAAATAACCAGGACAGTGAGAAACTGCTGTGCCACAAAAAACCTGACTAGTCCAACTCAAAGTGCAACAGCTACTGTGACTGACTGACATTGAGACTTGGAAAGCAGAAAGAGGGAATACAAATAAAGTAGAGGTAAAGACGAGATCTATCTTTTATAATGATCTTTTAACACAGCAGAGTCTTTAGTAAAGGATTTACCATGTTTGCTTTGTGCTGGGCTGCATTATAGTCTCAATAACAATCTAAAAGTCATTGTATTAACTGGAAAACTTTATATTTATTTATTTTTGAAAAATCTATATATTTGCTTTTATTTGAACAGTGATTTCTATTTGAGATGATTTCACCATTTACTTTTGAGTTCAATACAACCTAATGGACAAGCAGCTCCCTCTGGCGGCAGAATTTGTGAATTGCTCAATCGAAAATTAGCAGAAAATGTCAAAGGAAAAAAACCCATCAAATTATAATAATTAAAACATAAATAATAATTGAATACTGCCATCTCTTTCTCATGTTAATGCATATATATTTAAAGTTACCAGGCATATTATTAAAAAATAAGTTTTATTTATTTATTTTTATTATTTGACTTTTTTAAACTACACTGAGTTTTCCATTACAGGTGAATTATGACCCATATTATATTCAAAAACAGACTCTAAAAAATTATAAAAACACGGACATTTTTTTTCATTGTTCTCTTTTAATTTAGATTCTTTGGTTGTCAAACAGATTTGAAAAAGCTTCATTTAGCAAATATTTATTTATAATCCTTTCTGCTAAGTGCATGACCTTTTGGCTTTAGCTTACCGTCTATCGAGGTGAACATATCAAATACAACATAAAAACTTCAGGTCGCCCATTTTATGCGCAAACAACAAGAGTCATACAGGCACCATTAGACAACTGTACAACACAAAAAAAGAGAAAGAAATTAAAAACGTTATAATGTACATTGATACGGGAATGTAATGATAAATAGACTTATACAGACAAAAGCAGGATGTTTTAAAACTGTCTAAAGATGTTTTAACAGAAACATGAGAAGGACAACAGAAAGTTACAAAAGTGCATATTTGAAGCTTAACAAAACACTTAGAAATTAACACTAAACATAATAATTACAAATCAAACAAACCATCATGTCCTTAGTCTGTACAGCTTTTGAACATGGAATGAAGATAGACGGATAGACATTAGTAGAGGCCATATTGAATTGTCCCGGTTGTGAATAGCAGGCGCAGCTACAGTCATTATGATTTGATGTCTCTTGGAGGTTAGAGACCTTTTCGTCTCATGCATATATTTGGCCGTCGCGTCTGCACAAATCCGTGTTTGCAGTAGCACTTGTATGAGCCGGTCGTGTTCACACAGCGAGCATTTTTACAAGGGTTGATACGGACTCCAGTTTCAGCACACTCATCAATGTCTGCAATGAAAAAGATGGTGGCACATAAATAATATATTATGTTTTTTCTTTCATTTTCTACCATTTATTCTTGGATGATTTGAGCCTATCCCAGCAACTATGGGCCTGAAGTTGGGTTCACTAGATTCAATTTACCAATACATGCATGTTTTTGGACACTTCAAGAGAAAATGGATAACCAAACTCAGGATTGAACCTTGATGCAGGGGCGATATCCACTCTCTAATCTAGTATTATATAGTCTGTGGAGCACTCGTGATGCTCATTTTAATGATAAAATACATACCTATACATCGAGTGCGGGAGTGGTCTAGCCTGAAGCCAGAGTTACATTCACACATGGTTCCAAGGTAAGAGCGCACACAACGGCCATTCACACAACTGCATTCATCTGAGTCCTCTTCTGAGCTGTCACCTTTTAACACACAACAAACATCAAATCAACATAAATTCAATTGAAGGTCAATAAATGTATTTGCTCATACCTGGGTTGTAGTTTGCAAACACTGCTAAAAAGTCTTGCTCCCCATCCGACTCAGTGTCTAGATGCATCTCACAGAGGCGATTGAACATCTCTGTGTGAGAAAAACGGTGTTAGATGCACAAAGGAAGACATAATAACAGTAAAACCGTTTGGAGTTTACCTGAGTTTCTGGGCGGACAGGTGTTGCACTCGGGACCCCAGCCACGGCCGAAGTGACAGCAGCACTCGGAGTACGTCACCATCCCGTTCCTCGGCTCGCTGCAAATCAGACCCTCATCCACCTGAAGAAAGCACACGTCCTTATGAGCCGCTGTGCGATCTACAGAAAGACAAAAGACAATGACACAGAATTAGACACAACAGCTACAGCCACAACCCATACTTAAAAAGATATGTACACTATAGTTAATGCTAAATGATAAATAGAACAGGCATTGAGATGATCAAAACTGTTTCTTATTTCTTTTTGAGCACAAAAAGAAATATGGGATTGTTTACTATTTGGTGGTCATAATAGCTAATGTACAGAAAGAACTGCTTTCAAAAAGTGGGCTAGCAGTGGGAGATTTATCACTGGACACAAAGCCAGCTTATGCCACATTTTGAGACAAATTGAGAGGACTTAAAGAGTGGCAGAGGTTGAGAAAAAGACCAAACGTATTTTGAATGGTCAGGCTTTGATATTTTACCCACCGTCATAGACGCACTGTTTCAGAGCAGCACTGAAGGTGAGGGGAGGGTCACAAAAACAGTGAAAGGAGCCGGGCGTGTTCTCACACCTCCCATTCTTACAGTACGAGGGGTCCTGGCACTCATTCACATCTGCAAAGGCACCACAGACACTGGTTACAGTTACACATCTGCATGGGCCAGAGCTGAGCTCCACGAGACAAGAACACCTCAGCATCCAATTCAAATTTGACTCAGAATTTAACTCCAGGTAATGCTCTTTTCCTGCGGTGGTACCAGTGAGATACTGCGGTGACCAGACTGCTGCAAATCACTCAGTAATACTCCATCTGGCAGAGCCGAACACAAGCTCACACTTCCATGATATACTTGAATTTAAATTGTTATCCTGTGATGTTCTGCTCATAAATTAAGTCATATTCTTCCATACAAAATGTGCCGACAATGCAGTAAGGCACCTCAAATATTACCATCTTAACAGCGATCTGACTCTTGCCTAAATTTGTCCAAATGTTTTCAGGCAATTTGCAGAAAAAATGATAATGCCATAGACTTATTATCTTGTCTGGAGTTTGGCCATGTTCTGGTTCTTGGTAAAAATAAGAACGCTTTGTTTTGTTACACAGTTGGCAGTGTACGTTTGTGAGAACACAGAGCAGCCATTGTTTCCCAACTTCACGAGTCAACAGACTTCAAGTATTTCTCACATCAGGAAAACATCTTCACCAAACGTTAATCCTAAAAAAATGCTCAAATTCTCTCTTCCAAAATTAGCAATACAACCACATCCAATCTCAAAGGTTATTAAACATCTACTTATCCAAAGCAGACATCTATGTACTGGCCAATAGTTCTCTAGTCAAGGCAGAGTGGACACACAAAGTTGACTCAACATCACTATTTGTCTCTGTATTCTGTAATTACCTCGGCTGAACCTTAAAATAATGTTACTACGCTACTGTCTTGTTTAGGAAGTCCCCTCTCCCTGATAATGCTTAGCAGATCACTCACCGGCCTGCTCCTCGGGGGTCACACAGCTGTTGCGGTCCGTGGCGAGGGTCCAAGGCGGGGAGCAGATGCAGTAGTAAGAGCCTGGTATATCCACACAGTGACCATTCTTACAGTTGGCAGGGTCTTCACACACATTCATGACTTTCATAAAAACAAAATAAAATCAAGCTATAATTTAAGGTTTTGAGAAAATGTTTGGTTAACTTTATTGAACTAAAATTAACCTAAACCAGGACTAAAACTGTATGTATGTGTATTAAATAATGGCCAAACAGGGACTATACTAGGTTTAAACAATTTTACTACAACTTAACCAGCATTACCATAACTTTAGCTGCTCCTGGGTACCACTAGAAAGTGCCATCAGTGGTCCCCCATGCCACAGTTTGGGAACCACTGACTTAGATAATGGGAAACTGCTTGGTCACACACACTAGCTAACTAATAAGACTGGCCAAAAGGTCACGATTTGCATATGAACAGATAAAATAATACTATGAATAATTAAATAAAGACGATATCATACCTGCAATAGATTCAATCACACATTTTTTCTTGTTGGCGTCTGGGGTCCAGGGCAGCTTACAGTTGCAGAAGAAAGAGCCTTCAGTGTTGATGCAGTGGCCGTTCGTACAAAGAGACTCATCGTGGCATTCATTTACATCTGATGGAAAGAAATATGATATAATGAGATTGGTGGCTTAAATGACCTTTTTATATATATATGAGTTTGTAAAGCACTTGCCAATGCACTCCAGAAGATTGCTGTCATAGTAAAAGCCTTGTTGACAATAGCACTCGTATCCGGGCAGTGTATTCTCGCAGCGACCCTTTTTACAGATCTCCTCAGCAAACAGAGCACACTCATCAATATCTGGAATTCAAAAAATTCTGTTATAATATAGTTTTTGTGGTATAGCCTCTGGTTAAAAATGTTATATTTACCATGGTAGACGGGCAGGTTGTACTGGAGTCCTTCTTCATAGTAAAGGCCTTGTCCATTGGGGCACAAGAAGTGGAACTCAGCTGAAGGGAGGAGACAAAGAAATCTGAATTCATGTAATTGTATATTCATCACATGTGCCATAGATAAGATGGGTTATTAGCAGTTCATTTTTGTTTGTCAGTAAGATAAATTGCCAGTTGGATATATTGATAACATTTTCAGTGTTTTGGTGTTGATCAAGTCTGGACCCAGAATGTTTTTTTTGTATCATGATTCTAGGATTGCAGGATAAAGTCAGTGTTCTCTGATAGCAACAAAATCCAAAATGTTTCAGCCGGCTTCTTGAGAATTTAGGCATTGTTTTAATTAGCGAAAGGAATCATTAATTTTTGGTCTTGTGGAGGTACTTCTAGGATTTTTACCTGACTGTGAGACGGGGCAGGGGTAGATCTCGCAGTGGTCACCCCAGCCCACCCCGATGGAGCAGCAGCACTCTTGTTTAGTCACATTTGTGGCTAAAACACTATCACAGAAAACAGTGTCATCCAGGTTCAGGTAACACTCCTTCTTCTCATCCATCACAACTCGAACTGCTGCAGGAGAAAGATGAACTGACATTACAAAAAGATTGTTGATCATTGTTTCTTTATTCATTCAAACCTGAGTGACTGGAGCCTATCCCAGCAACTATGGGCCTTAAGTGGTCATTTCCTGGTCTGACACAGAGTTATACACAGACATACAGACAACCATTCATTCTCACATTCACTAGGGGAACATCTGATTCATAGGTTGTTCTAACACATGCTTGTCTTTGGACGGTAGGACACTGGAGAGAATCCACGGTAACGCAGGGAAGACATGCAGATTTCACTAAGAAAGTTGGTCTGTTGGTCTGCTACCATGACCCCCAATTTTATTTCAGTATATCAGTTTAGGTGAAGATAGTTTTTGTATTTGAGCAGCTCAGATGTGGCTAAATCCTACAGGGATGTGTTTGGAGCTAATGTAAATCTAACAGACTTACCCTCACAGCTGTGTTTGTCCTCTGAAAGGACGTAGCCGTGATTACAGAGGCACACATACGAGCCAGGTCTGTTCTCACACGAACCGAAGGGCTGGCACAAGCTCCTGTCTGCAGCACATTCGTCTATGTCTGAGAAGAGAAATCACACACAAAACTCTTACCAAAAACACACACAACTCTTAATCCACACACCATCTGAGGATCCAACTTTAACTTTCTCAAAACAATAGTTACGCAGCATTTGACTGACGATGGTCATGAACACAGTATCAGAGCAATAAACGTCTATGTATAGTGTTGAATGATGATTTGCAATAATTACAATATTGATTACAGTGGCCTTTTCAATCATTGGAAAAGTTGTTTTGATTTGTGTTTTGGTCTATTAATTGTGCCCAATGCCAAACATGCAATCACAAGTGCAAAATAAAGATAGGTGAACCTGACAGGTGCTTTTCTACCGACCTTGACACTTCCTGCCTCCGACCAGGGTGAATCCTTTGGGGCATTCGCAGTGATAAGAGCCCATACTGTTGATGCAGTGGCCTCTCTGGCAGTTAAACGGCCTCTCACACTCATTAATATCTACAAACACAAAAACAATGACATAATGTGGTCTTGAACTGGGTCGGAGCAAGATTTATGAAAAATACAAAGACACAAGCACTATGAAAAAATACACTAAAAAATATTACTAGCAAACCTTACTAATATCTCGAAATAGAAGTAAATGTATGAAGTAATGTATCTATTAGTGTCAAATATTACATGGCTTTGTATTTAACTGAAGTTGTCTTAATGAATTTTAATAACTGTTAAATCTCAATTATAAACTGTAAAACACTCACAAAGTCAAAGCCAATGACAGCATTTCTTAACCAATGAATCTAACTTTAAATATAACCTTTTAAAGTATATCTAAAGTGATCAGATTTCAGGTCATCTTGTTATGTTTTATAGTGTGCATGACTGGTGTGTGTTAAAAATGCATGCCTTCACAGTGGCTGCCTTCCTGTGTACGCTGGTATCCCGGGTAGCACTGACACTGGAACGAGCCATCTGTGTTGATGCATTGACCGTAGGCACATAACCGAGCATCTTCACACTCATCAATATCTATTAGGGGGAAAAACGCACATTAAAACTTTATAGAAATAGCTACTGAAAAACGCCTATATAGTGAACCGTATGTAATGTTACTGACCACTGCATCCCTTGCTGTCTGCAGATGGGAGGAAGCCCTCATTACAAAGACAGCGATAAGTCCCTGGGAGGTTCTCACAGCGGCCGTTTGGACAGATGCCTGGCTTCTGACACTCATTTATATCTGGGAGAAAAAAATCAATACAATATAATAAACCTCACGACACAGACCAGCAACAATGGACATACACACCACTTTGCTTCATGGTGAAATACGGATGCACAATTGCCATTTTATTTGATAGGACTGTAGACTGACAGACTGATGAGTGGGGAGTGACATTAGACAAACTGACGTGAGCCAGATTCAAACTCACGCCTACAGGCTCTGAATATGGGCCACACGCTCTACTGACTGTTTTGACGTTGATGGCAGGAAGATACATGTATATAGAACAGCTGTAACAGATACAGTATTGGTAGGTACTGGCAATTTTTTATTCTGATGTACAATTTATACACTTTCAGAAATTATGTATTAATGAAATGAATAAAAAGTAAAGAACATTTTTCTATTAAAAAACTACATTTTCTGGTCATTTTACCTAAACTTTTATAACATAAGTAACAGTGTTTCTCCTTGATATGAATGTTCTTCCATCTCTGCTCATACGCAATGGAATTATTCACAAATTCACACTTCGATAGTCTGTGCCGTCAGCCTTTAAATCCCCCTCGAAAAGAACCAAAAAGAAACTGCAACTAAGGAAATCCAAAAATGGCAAGAAATCCTTACTATTAACATGGGGCACTGGGAACAGAGAAACATGCATGTCGAGGGACGAGGGACAAAGCACACATGCACGCACACACGCACACACACACGCACATGCACACGCACACATACACACAGGGAATATTGTCTATTTTTGTTTTCTTCTGTCATGCATTGTACTGGGTATTAGCTATTGTTCTCTGAATGTTAAAACTATTTTACATTGTCTTATGGTTGCCAAATAAGCAAAAAATGTTACAATGAATAAGTTCAATAAAAATAAATAAATAATAATAATAAAAACAAATTTAATAAAAAAAACTGTAATAAAAATATACTTGAGACAACGAGACATAGGGGAAACACATTGGGCCGTGGCAGGTAATCAAACAGGTGGGAAACACAGGAGGGAAACACAGGAAGCAATCTAAGTAGTGACTAAACAGGAAACGAGTGGATCATGACAGCAACAAAAAGATTTCAACATATTCACCATAGCAGATGCCGCCTCGAGTCTCGTGTCCTGGGAGGCAGGGCACACACTCATAAGACCCTGGTGTGTTTTCGCACTGCTCATTGGGACACGTGTCTGGACTTAAACACTCATTTATATCTAGAGTGAAGCAGATAATATATTGTTATTGATGTTAAATAAACCACACCGTGTCACATATTTTAAACAGGAGAGAATAGTACCTTCGCAGGCTGGATGACGGTGTGACTTGCTCTTGAAGCCTATCATACATTCACATTTATAAGACCCAGGCAGATTTTCACACTGGCCTCCGAGTCCACAGATGTCAGGTCTGGAGCATTCATTCACATCTATAAACATAACAGTCAAAAGTCACACAATACATTTCGTAAACAGGACAGTTATTCTCAAATCTTCACAGAAAGTGGCACTTCTCAAAAAGCTTTAGAATATGTCACCACTAACAGCATTAACAAATATGTAATAATCAAGAATATAATGAATAAGAAGTTTGCAGATAATTAACAAATTATAAATGTACATTGAGTTACATGAGGTTAAAACTTACAACTCTATGGTGTTGTTCATTAAGGTTGAAGTAATGCATTGTAAATGATGAATTAACTGGTTACTAACGCCTAACTAATGCTTAACTAATGCTTGTATTACTGAAGAATTGTATTGGACCAAAATAAGGCTAATCCAAATGTAAGCCAAGGTATAACAAACCAATGCAGAGAAATGTATCATATAAGGATAAACTAGGGACTACACAAGGTCTAAATTAGGCCTAAGCCAGTACCTAAGCAGAACTAAATCAAGTCTAAACAAGGGCTAAACCACCACACAAACTGTGCCCAAACCAGGACTTAGCATTAGTCCAACACATCAAGCTTTAAAATGCAAAAAGACAGAGTACCACTGCTAAGAGCCCATCATTGGTACCTGTCCCACAGTTTGAGAACCACTGATAAAAGGTATAATATGTAATGGTGCACATGTCTTACCTACACACATGAGCTGTCCGCGCTGCACCATGTGTTTGTAACCTTGGCGACAGTGGCACTTGTAGCTTCCCTCGACGTTGATGCAATAACCTCTGCCGTGACCACACGGTTCGGACTCACATTCGTTATCATCTGGACAAAAAAACAATTAAAATGTCATCAAATCACATTTTGATACATAACATTGGTTTAACCAGGTAAACCAATTGAGAACCAAAACCTTGTTTTGTAGTTTTGGTTTAGTTTAGCCATGGACACTCCACTGGGACTCTAAACCCCAGGCCCAAGTTTTGTTGCACTGGCTACACTGCTGATTGATGGAGTTCTGGCCGCTGGTAGAAATATGTCTATTAATACTTAATTATCCATATGATTCTGGGCTGGTTTTATTGAGTTATCTTTATGGGCCTTGTATTTAAAGTTACAAATTATCTTAGCATTATATATTCAAACTTACTGCAACCCACTTTTGATCAAATGTGTCTGACCAAAAAAAACACGTAATATTGAGAAATGCAGTATGTTTGTGGTTGATTAAAAATATACTTCTGAAAAATCTGTAGTAAAATACTTCCCACAGTTCAAGCATGAATGGCTCTCCATATCTGGAAACTTGGAGCTAAGCTGTAACTCACCAGTCCAGGCTGACTGTGTATTTTGAGGGCATTGTGTAAGCAGAGGCCTTTAACACAGGAAATTGAGGGTGTTTTTAGAAATGGCTGGTTTAAGGAGCACACAATGCAGCTCAGTTTACAAACCGTAATTAGCTCTGAGCTCGCCAAAACAAAAGTTGCATAAGAATGATGAAGAAACTGAATTCATTACTAAAAAGTACAATGGCAAATGTGTTAAGAAATTCAATAAAGTAGCCATGCTTCAGAAATATAAACTATCACCAAATCAAAGTGAGCAAGAAGTTTCTGGGTTTGATTTTTGAATTACTCCTTAGTCAGGATCCAAGATTTTTACAGTGTCTTACTGCCTGGGATTTTAGTTAGTAACTATCACTGAGTCTGTCTGGGATTAGCATGCAGAGACAGAAAGATGTGAGCAGTCGACAACCACTGATGAAATGGTAGGAATAAACCGTTCAAAAGTGCATTTCGAAGGCAAAGTATGAACGCTCACTTTGCATTTTGTAAACATATTGAATCAACATTTTTAAGTGTTTTACCTGACATCATGTCTCCTTAACTGTCTAAAACATTTGCACTGTACTGTATATCGAGCCTTACCCTCACAGATGTTTCTCTGAGGGTTGAGATGATAGCCCGGGTGACAGTGACAGATGTGGCCGTTCAGGCTGTTCTCACACTCTCCATGACCACAAATGTTCCTGCTCAGCTTGCACTCATCTGTCTCAGCTTTAGGAATATACAACAAACACTTATTCAATGCATACAGCAAATAAACATATTATTAAACATGTAGGTATATGCAGCACGGCCACCCTACAAGTTCACAGAAATAAATATATACCTAATATAGCTTTGACACAAATACAGTATTATATAACATGCCTCAAATACCAAAACAATTATGGCAACACCTTCTCGATCATAAAAACATCAGAGTGTAAACATAGCCTTAAAGCAAGTCACGCTTCAAAGCACAATATGCATAGGTATGTCAGTGTGTCTTCACTATACAATAAAGAGTCAAATATTGCAACATAAACTCACGTGAGACTTTGGTCTGTGTCTCAAAAGGATCATTGCCTGGAGTCAGTTTGATGATTGTTGGAGGTGTGGGTTTAACAACTGCACATGTAACAAAAGGCATGAGTAGTCAACGAAGGATGAACTAAAGCTTAATTACAGTTAGTTTAAAGTTTACCTGGCACTCTAGGTGTTGTAGTGGAGGGAGTCGGCTGCGTTGTTTCCAGCCATTTAGTCTCTGAAATAAGGAATGACAAAGAAGTATTAGTATGTTTACTTGTAATTGGAGAGATACAGTAAGTCCTTGCAGCTCACCTTCATTGTCCGGCCAGAATGGAAGGTTATAAAATGGGAAAGTCAATGTCTCTCTGATATTTTGGATGAAGTAGCCTTTACCAGCGGGACAGATCTTACTAAAGGCCACTGGATACATACAAAGACAGAAGATGATTAGATGAGTATTGTATAAAATTTCTTTTATATCTATACTTATGCTGTATATGTAGTAATGTTATAATTAACGCTTGACATTAACGCTAGCCAGCCTGCCAAAGACCTGCCAAAGGCCTGCCAAAAGCCTGCCAAAGGCTGGTATGGTTTGGTTTTGGCATTTACTCCAACCACTAGTTGGATTTTAGACATTCATTTCAATTAGGCCCCACTTTGCTTAAGAAAATCCACACATTTCTGGAACTCATTTATAGGAATGAAGAGTCTAAACTAATCATGAAACATATTTTTTTTATTTCTACACAATGATTCATAGATGTACTTCATAAAAAGCTTCATAAAAGCTCTTCAGTAACTAAACTGTGGCTAGTCAAAATGTTGGGGGTAACTTTTGGGGAATAGTAGCTACAGTGGACAGTGAGTAAAGAAGTTAATGTCAAGCCCTGGTTATCATGCTGACCTGTTCCATCCTGCGGGCAGCGCTCACAGTTGCGACCCCAGGCTATGCCCACGGTGCAGCAGCACATCTCCAGAGTCAGGTCGATGGGCAGAGCGTGTTCACAGCCTCGTGAGTCAGACGCCATCCGGAAACACTGGGCCTGCTCTGATGGGGACTCTGAACAACAAATACACAGAAATGATTAAAGTGCTTTGCTAAAAGAGGCTGTTTAAAGGACCTGTATGATGTATGATGTATGACGTATGATGTATCATGTATCTTGTATCTTGTATCATGTATCAAAATCAACTTTTCTGAGCTTTTAATCATCTTTTGTTTCATTCGGGCATGTTTGAGTAATTAATTTTGTTGAGTTATAGTCCACCACAAAATGCTCCTTCCTGCTCTTGCACTGTCCACAAATGCATCCAGAGAAGCATTGTTGCTACCACCATTTAACAACATATCTGATTGGAGATGTGTATTTAGCTGTGAAGGTGTAAAGGTTTTGTTTACATCCCAGAAGAAGTAAAAAGCTGTTGGAGATTTTTTGTAAACATCCGAAAACCAGCACAAATGGTTTGGTCCTGTCTTAAAGAGACAGGCGTCTAATCAGACCTTTCTCATTGAGTCCAAGTTGGAGCTCCACAGAACAGCTTGTATGAGATACATATTGTGTTTGGTGTTGCAAAACATAAAATGGTAACCTAAATGTATCCAAAATAGATTAGAAAAAAATCATAATATAAGGACTTTTAACCACATCTAAACCAGGTCTAAAACCAGCACTTATTTAGCACTAAAGCAGGTCTAAATTAAGAAGTTGAGTTTTGAGATTTGGATTACAAATAACAACAACAACGTTTTTTGTTTGTTATTGTAGGGGGTCCGTGTTGGATTTTATGGTATTAAGAAAGGCCTTGTACTCACCCACACACATGTTCCTCTCCAGGACAAAACCAACCTTACAGGAACATTTAAAGCTGCCGAGAGTATTGAGACAGTCTCCGTTCTGACACACGCCTTGTAACGAGCACTCATTTATGTCTTTAACAACAAAAGAAACAAAAGATATATGCAGTTTTAGTTTAATGTATTTTCTCAGCCATGCTTAGACACATTATCAGCTCCATGTTATTGAAGTTACCTTGACAGTGTGTATTGTTATATCTCTTATAGCCCTGTGGACAGGTTGATCCATACTCCTCAACAATAGTCTGCTTGACCGATGCATCTAAAACAGGCAAAGAGATTTGAATTCAGTTAATAATAAATACAATATACAAACTTCCTTAACAATGCAAGCCTATGATTACTAAGGCTATACTCTTTCTCTTCACATAATTCATTCAACTGTTCTTCCTTCGTAAAGTTAGTGTTGTCTTTCTTAAAACCCTGAAACAGACATGAATTCCTAAGCGGGCTGCTCCATGTCGTACACATAGAGCCGTTTTATTGCAGAACTGCGCCCACATATACATTTTTAGTGGCACAATCAAAGCGAGGGCAAGGTCAATATAGTTATGTCTGCCTTTTTCATTAAAACTGAGGCACTTATAAAAGTTTTAATTTGACCAAACTACTCTTTTTCTGGGCACAGGTCCAACTGTCTGAAGCCTTACCAGATGGACCATATCAGGTTTAGTCAAAGGGAGCCTTGTCTGAGTCAGTGCTGAGAGATGGAAGAATAGGCGAGTGGAAAAAACGTGAGGAGGCAAGGTTTTTTGTGTGAAATTTGATCTTGAACAAAGTCACGGCAGTGGACGCTGGGCAGGCTCATAGAAACACAGTTAAGTCACGGCAGTGGACGCTGGGCAGGCTCATAGGAACACAGTTAAGTCACGACAGTGGTGGCTGGGCGGGCTCATAGGAATACAGTTAAGTCATGACAGTGGACGCTGGGCGGGCTCATAGGAACACAGTTAAGTCATGACAGTGGACGCTGGGCAGGCTCATAGGAACACAGTTAAGTCATGACAGTGGACGCTGGGCAGGCTCATAGGAACACAGTTAAGTCAAGGCCTATTTTTCCACATTCTCCTCCACTGTCTCACTGTCTGCGTAATTCACATTATTTCTTTTAGTTTTTTCCGTCTTCCCGAGCCCCTCACTCACACAGAATGTTTTCCCCACTTTTCTAACTCTCATGAGCACATTTTTAAGCGTTTAATCTAGGTGAGAGACTGACAGAAATAAATGGAAAAAGATAGGATATCCTCTTGCAACCACATTATAGGCTCAGAGTCACCACAGCACAACAGCAAACACTAGCCACCCAGTTACCTCCCAGTTACCAGGCTACTAGTACTAGGCGGCACAGTGGCAACTTGGTCCTTTTGTGTTGTGTTTGCATGTTCTCCCCGTTTCTGTGTTGGTCCCCCCCCCCCCCCCCACATTCAGGGCCAGGACTGGATAAATAAAGGTCAAAGATAAAAAAGAAAAATACTTTGTGGGCACCCTGTTGGATCCATCTGAGTGCTCCCGAAAGCAGCATGTGTTACTACAAACTTAAAATGCACATACTTTTGTTTATAGGTGACTGAAGTGAACTGTATGTAACTATGGGCCTTAGGCAGGGTTTAGTATACCCCAGTTTCTCACAGGGCTGAGGATTTTTGTGGGTGAACTCACTTGGTAGTTTGGGGCACTGGTAACACTTGTTTTGTCCCCATGAGTTGCCTACAGTTCCACAGCAGTCCTCTTGATTGGTCAGCACAGGGAGAGGTGTACTGTTGCACTAAAAAAAAAACAACAACCGTTTTATTATGTCTATTTTTGTAAAGCCCTTTGAGGACACCTGAAATGGAGTGAATGGACTCACGGCTTGTTTGGGTGTAGTCTCCTGGAAGCACCGTCCCTTTGGTTTATGCCTGGTTGATATCACACGTGGGCCGGTCTTCAGAGGAGGCTTGGTCTCTGATTGGTCCATTGGGTGAATCACTACAGAGGTCCCCGGCGTGTGGTGAACCCGAACATCGATCTGAACTAATATGACAAAACATTATGACATTATATATTTGGGAAATAATAACACAACAGATAATGAGCTATGTCTAAACCAGGACTAAAGCAGGACTAAATACAATGACATAGATACCTTCTGATGAGGGATGTCCTCCTGGTGATATGGGCAGAGTGAATACTGAATGCGTGTGCGTCATCTGCGTCTGCCTGCTGCTCACGGCCTGGTCTCCATGTTTCTGGCTGTCAGGTTTGAGGAATGTGGGGTAGACCGGCTGCTTGTTGCCCCGTGCCGCCTGGGCCTGGTGCGTCAGATGAAGAGGGAACTGACAGAGGCGTCCCGTGAAGCCTGGAGGACAGAGACAGTGCTTTCTGGAGCTGCACACTCCTCCATTCATACAAGTGAGAGGGCACACAACTGTAGAGACAAGAGAGGAGAGGTCAGATATACTGTACGTTTATACACAGCATTAAGGTCACAGAGGTCTAGATCGAGGTAGTTTTTTGATGTTAAGACCATGTTCACTGTGACTAATTAATGCATTGAGCTTAACACACAAAGCCATATGTCAAACCAGGACTAAATCATGTCTTAACTAGGGTGAAACCAGAGGCAACCCAAACGCACCAATAACACTAACACATTCATACAGGCTAGATGAGAGAGGTGTCTTACCCAATGACACCACAACAGCATGAACTAGTTGGAGCAACAATTGAACTGACAACCATACAGTTAGTGGACGCCCTTCTTTCCGTCCAACAGATCTAAACTGTGACTGAGCCAGGTCCAACAAGATCCAGTTTCCCACTGTTTATAGTGATTAGAAAAGCAGAGGTAGAATGATTTTGTCACATCCTCCATCAACCCGAGTCACAGTTTCGAAAGGGATTGGAACTGCCAACCCTCTGGTTTTATTTGACATATATGGTACATGCATACATTGCAGTTGTGTGATGTTGTAATGATTTCCTGCACAGACTCTTATATAACTCATGATTTAGTGTGTAACATACACAGTATGATCTACAGTCTTTGAGGCAGCAGCAGACAGCCTTAAATATTCACTTTGAAGCGCTCCACTGCAGCAGCCTGACAGACTCACACTCTCTGAGCTCAGGCAAAGTCATTGAGCTCTATTACAACCTGATGATAACATATGGAAACAGTTTTAGAGCTGTGGGAAAAGGTGGTGAGGAAAAGACAGTACAATAGATGATAAAGTTTCCTGTTTGAATATGATTAAAGTCATACCAACAGAACAATCAAAACTACAGAACCATCAAAACTACAGAACAATCAAAACCACATAACAATCAAAACCACAGAACATTCAAAACCACAGAACAATCAAAACTACAGAACAATCAAAAACCACATAACAATCAAAACCACAGAACACTCAAAACCACAGAACAATCAAAACCACAGAACAATCAAAACCACAGAACAATCAAAACTACAGAACAATCAAAACCACATAACAATCAAAACCACAGAACAATCAAAAACACAAAAACTAGGTAAACAAATTCTAGTTTCATACATTTGTTTATTTTCTGCTTATTTCTATAGGGTTGCAGGTGCCTGAAAGCTATTGCAGCAACTATGAGCCTAAATCAGGATTAAACCAAGACTAAACCATGTCCAAACTAGATGTGAACCAGGTCTAGCCCCATTTATCACAATCATAATAAAGACAGATGCTTCAGACACACACACAGTTCAGTAACCCCACACCATACAGCACTGTCGTGAACCACTGCATGTGCTGCAGGTAGAGACATGCATATCCAGGCTCAAAGACTCAGAGGCAAAAAATAAACCAAAAAAACCAAAGCACAGCCTACGCAAACTCATCAGACTTCCTCTGTGACATAACATCTCCCCTTTCCACTGGTCACAACCTTCTAGTCTGAATTTAGCCCCAGACCAAAGTGAGAGACAAGTGAAAAATGTGCTTTTCAAACGTGATTACACAATGTCTGAGCCACAGGGACTGCCGAGGAAACGTCTGGTTGGGAAAAGAGACTGAGAATGGATACAGCCGAGGTCAGTGCCACTTTTAATGAGGCCAGTAAACACAGAGGGAAATTTTGTTTCTTTTGGGTTGATTTTCACAGGTGGAGCGTTTGAGAGTTTGTTGGGACTACTGCTACAGGTGATTTGACATTTATATAACAGGTGCCGTCTGCATTCAAGTAAGCCAGATTTAGGCTTAGGTTGTGCATGATAAATGGTTGACTAGTTTGAGAAGTTATAAGTATTATATAGTAAATATTGTGCCATAGTTTTTTCTTTGATACTGTACATCTTGCTAAGGTAGTCATATTTTGGGGGGATTTGCTAGTTATTTGGTTAGTCTTTAATGAGATATCAAAAAGTCAGATTTGGATGAAAAAAAATGTATCTCAGCAATGGATCAAGAGGAATGAATATGAGTTCTTGGAGTGGGACCTGATCCACAATTGTTTACAGAAATGTAAAATGTAGAGCCCCAAAAGCCCCAACAAAGAACCAGTAAAGATCAAATGTTTTTAATTCTTTTCCATCAGATTGTAGATAGAGCATTTACCCCTGAAGTCTAGATGTGGCCACTATATCATTCCTCACCCTGGTGGCTGAAGTACACTATGATGAATTAAAAGTATGTTGTTTTTCTTTTGTGATAATGTGCTAAACAGACACAGGCCCAATCAATAACTGATGTCAAGGTGAGCACATACAGCTGTTAAAACATCCCTGACTGGAAGAGGATTGGTTTAATACAAAAACAGACATATATGATTCAACTGTGTAAATTCATAAAGAAATTAAATTCGATTTGAAAATAGAAAACAATACATTTACAGTATTCTTTACCATTGAGAGATTGGGCCAATTGTGCCAGCTAGTATCATAACAATTGAATTACATGTAGATTTTCATTCAGTTTTGGGATATTAGGTGTACAAATCTGGAAAAGGGAAAGATTAGACAAATGATTACTTCTAGAGCTTGAGCATTGTTCACGATCTAGATCTAGATAATTCTAACTTCAAATGACTAAAAGCTACAAAAGAGCTGAGGTTCTGTGTGTGTAGTACTCAAAAACCTCTCCCTCTTCAGTTTCATAGCGTTGGCAATACATGTGCTAATGTGTTCTGCAGATCTGACACTACAGTATGAGTGGGTGTGGGCTGAAGGCGGGGTCTAACTGTGGTCGGACAATGGCACGACACCAACACCGTTACAAAGACAGTACAAAGCTTTAAAACTGAGATGAGAAGAAGAGGATTTTTCCTTGAAATCATGGCCAGCTATAAAAATGTATGAGCTTTAGTGCCTCATATTTTTGTCTTCATTCATCAAACACAGTTGTTGAACCAGCTCAGAAAATATTTGGCTTTACAAGTTACATTTTATTGGACTGAAATAAGCCACAAATAGGACTAACTAAAAACGAAATCACTTAATCAAGTCTAAATTATATTTTAAAAGTCTAAACCAAATCTGCACAGGATCTAAACCATGTCTAAACCCTACAGTGGTCTAATGCAGAACTGAATCATGGTCTGAACTAGGTGTAAACCAGGACTAAACTAGGACTAAGAATTGTTCCATTGAAAACCTCAAAAGATTTCTGATTACCACAATGCACCATCAGTGATACCCGTACCACAGTTTTAGACCCACTGATCTGACACATTCCTGAGTGAAGAGGCAGTGTGTTATTAAAAATCAAAGAGCGCTAAAAGGCATTTAGAGTTTTAAATGAACCTGTCGCCTGAGGTCAGGGTTTTACTTGTGAAGATCAGATTAACCACAAATTCAACCACTTCATTAAATGTAACAGGAATGAATGTATGTCTGAAGATTTAGACCTGGTATGTCCTTCTTTAGACCTGATTTAGTTCTGATTTAGCCTGGTTTATTTCAATTAGTCCTGGTTTAGTCTTGGTTTAGGATGGGTTTTGATCTGGTTTGGAACTGGTTTAGTACTTCTTTAGTCTGGTTTAGAATTTAGTCCTGATTTGGACATGGTTTAGACCAGGTTTAGACTCTGTTTTGTCCTTTGTTAGACCTGGTTTAGTCCTACTTTAGACCTGGTTCAAACCTGGCTTAGACCTGATAGATTTTGTTTAGACCTGATTTTTCTTCAGTCCTTTATTAGACCAGGTTTAGTTCTGGTTTAGTCCTTTTTAGTCCTGGTGTGGACCTGGTTTAGTTCTGGAATTAGAAAGTGCACACTGGATTGTCCCTATGTGAAATTACCTTTTTTTAAAACTGAAAGTCAGCTCCAGGTACATTCCAACAGAGGAAGCTATAATTTCCCTGTGAGCTACAAACACACATGAGACATGAAAAGAGAGAAGAAAATGTCAAAGATATTAACTAAATATACTAGGTCTGGGTTAAAAATACTACAGTGCGCAGGAAGGCCCATGTGAAAGAATTTGAAACATAAAATAATTTTCCCCTAACACTGAGTGCCAGATGCTTTAAGAAAACATTCTGTAGATTCTTGCACAGAGATGTAAGTTTGACTGCCCTAACAAGGCTTTAAAGAAACAATGTGCAATAATGTAAAAAAAACATGTTAAGGAAGATTTGAAGCATGTATGTTGTTAGGTAAAGATTTGTGGAGCTAAACCAGATGAAGATAATTATTATCTAGAAGGCACAATAGGCGTATGTCATCATTAAAATACTGTAAAAATCATGGATCCAGATGGTGATCCAGATTACCAAAGTAAATCATTTTGAAAGCATTTTTACTTTTCTCCATTTCCGCACACTATAGCCTAAAATATTTGTACAGTATCTTTGTATTGGGAGATATCTTTATACACACATTTACAGTAGGCCATACTACTGGAGACATAGAAAGATGAGAGTATCCTCTGCATTAGACAAGGTTTAGTCCTGGTTCAGTTCTGGTTTAGACTTAATTTTGTCCTATTCTAGATCTTGAACCTGGTTTAGTCCTGGTTCAGTTCTGGTTTAGACTTAATTTTGTACTATTCTAGAACTTAAACCTGGTTTAGAGCTGGTTTAGTCCTGGTTTAAAAAGACAAATAAAGTTGATCTTGTCCTCTGGTTGCCCTGTGACCACCCACCCACTCACTCACTCATTCACTACTGTCTGTCTGGAGCCCCCTCACTCTGCAGTCACAGCCGCACCCTCACGGCACAAAAACAACCAATTACAGCTCAACAAAGCACACTTCAAAGACTCCGACTCGCTGAAGACTGTAGCCATGGTAAGATTTTACTGAGTATGAACTCCCCCACTCTCACTGCTCTCTCATTTTATTACAATAACAACACAACACACAGACAGACTCCAAATAAAGCTATGTTTGAGTCACGCTGAATCATCTCAGGGCTGCCCCCTCACAGCTGGGTACAATACTTTGGGTGGTACATTTTCTTTCTTCCTTCTCTAGACCTGTTATGGGCCTTGTTTAGTCCCGGTTTAGTTCTGGAGTTAACTAGTATTTTCACAGGGCTCCCCCCCTCAAATACTTTGAGCTACGACTTTTGCTTTTTATTTTAGAAGATCAATTCCCAACATATATTTTCTTCCCATGACACTTGAGGCCTGCAGAGGATTCCTGAACAAGCAAAAGTTAAGAAAATATCAATGAATTGTGTTAAGCAAATAAAGCTTAGTGTATACAGGAGTTATACATTATAGGTGTAATTTCTGGGTCACGGGGGGTCACACAAGCCTCTGAAAAAAACATCTGATTTGGTCCAATCAGATTTGTTACTTTTGTTTAGTTAAACTTTATCAGACACAGCCTTGATTCACAGTAAATTACATGAAATGATCACTAGAGACCATTAGCTGCTCTTGGGTAAGTCACTCACAATGCTGTAAGGGACCATGACAAAAGGTACCATAAATGAGCTCAAATAAATTTGGAACTGCATACTGAGAGGTCGGTACAGAGATTGTTCACTAGCTGGAAGAGTGGAGTCTGAGTCTTGCTGTTACCCTGGTGGTTAAAGGTGATCCAGAAATAATATATCATTTGTAATACAACAGTAGATAACCCAAGTTCTCGTGAGAGTAAATAAGTCACAAGTGCTTTGAGGGCCTATGAAGGTAGAACATTTAGGGCTGAGGAATCCTTCTACAGTGTTTATTTACAGTTTTCACAAGCACGTTGCCAGATAAGTTTCAATTAAAAAACTTTCCTTGATCTAGAAAAAGTCAGAAGATCTTAGCCAACAACTCAGTCTCTCTTGTGAGTGATGATTTGCCACAAGGCATAAGAATAGTGCATGACTGACGTGCTTCCCTCCTCAACCATCAACTCCAAAAAACAGGAAACCGCGACCCCAAAAATGCCAGCCGTGGACTGGCACCATGAGACCGCATCCCACACGAAGCGAGAGTGGGTCAGACAGCAGCAGCTGTGCCAGACACTGGGAATAAATGACATAATCACTGCTTTGGCAAACACAGACTCCATCATGAAAAGATGGCCTTAGTTATACAAGGAGGTGCATGCTTCCCTTTGGCTTATTGCTGCTCAAATCATTATGACAACAGTGAAGGTAATAGTTAACCTCAGAATCACCAGGGACACCACCGGACACTCAAGAAATGTATAAGATAACGTCATATGGTCAAAGTGAGCAGCCATTTTATGACTATAGATATATGATAGATACATAAGCTTTTATGAATGGAGAGTCATTGGTTTGAATTACTAGTTCAACAAACCAATAGTGAAAAACAAAGGTGGGAAATTCTGGTGAACTGATGAGGGTTGTACTAGGAATGGGGTTAGTATGCAAATCACTGTATGATAGAAGGTAGATGACTCGATGTGGTGAACCCTGAAGGAAAAAGTCGAAACTCAATGAGAAAATATTTGCTGCTACAATTTTGACTTGAGTTTGAGTTTATCACTTCAAAAGACCAACAGCCACATAACCACAGATTAGCATTAGCACATGTTAGCCAAAATACTGACGTTATTTTTGTTAAGAGATATATTACTCAATGCCTTTTACGCAGCTAAACAGGTACAGGTTTTCGTGAAAGAAACTGTTACTGTTAAATACTGAAAAGCAAGCATTAGATTTCAAATGAGGGCAAATCAGGACATCAGGTTCGGGGCTTGGAAAAAGCGCAGTTGTTCCAAGATTCCTGCAGCTACTTAAGCCATAACCAGGTACAAAATGGAGTATATTAGGACATGGTTTATCTTTGTTTTTACTATCAAGTATTCGTATGTTTTGAGCAGTGGTTCTCAAACTTTTTTTCAGGGGACCCATATTTTGTTTGGCACATCATGACACAACTTATAGCACCATAATTTTTTTTTTGTAAGAAGCTATGTGTTTTTGATGTTCTATTATTCTATTATCTATCTATTATTTTTAATTTATGATTCTAATTTAATTTACATTTTTTTAGTTGATTTGTTTGATGATGCTTGTGAACACAGTAAAAAAAAACAGAAAAAGTTTTGGTGACCCAACAAAAATCTCTGGTGACCCACTTTTGGGTCCCGACCCAGTGTTTGAGAATCACTGGTTTTGAGTGTATTTTTGTTTTGAGGGAAATGAGCTAAAATGGCTATTCAAAGACAGTAATAGTTAAAGTTTAGACATGGTAGCAGTACATAACTGAAGGTGGAATTTCCAGTCAAAACCTAATCAAGTGTTTTGTGTATTTTTTGCTACACCGGGGTATTTTGGAGTATAATAAACCACTAATTTTATATTTACAGACTAAACCCAGCTGCTTGTAAAAAACACACAGTAATTTGCTAAGTCTTTTGTTTGTAACTTCTGCTCGGACTAATTCTGTGGGAGAAGAGGTCTGAGGTCTGAGCTACTGGCAATGGAGCACACTGTTTTAGCTCTATGCAACACAGGCTTCATGTGAAAAGTACCTTTGTAAAACTAGGATTTACATTTTTTTGCAATTATCTCTAAACTAAAAACAATAGTGCTTCTTTACACAATGCGATTTTCACATGTCATGGAAATATGCTGTGGCTCTTTGGGTGGGCATGTATCCAGTTGGCTGCTCCTCGTCTGTGTTTTTGGAAAAGGAGGCTGAGACAGGAGCTTGGCGCGTGTACGGACGGTGATGTCATGTAATGATGGGAGAGGCAGGAAGGTGTTGCTGACTGAGCTGATACGGAGATTATGTCAGGTATATATGCCCCAAGGGAGAGGTAAGACTGTGTAGGTGGTCATCGAAGGGCTGCAGGATATGGGAAAAACATGCCATCATTTGATAAAAATGTTTTGGCAATATTTGGGTATAGTCATAAAATTAGGGATATCTGGCTTCCAAAATGCAATGCAACATATAACTATCATATATTACTATCACCTGGTTCTACTTTCATGAAATGATGAAATGTGTGGGTGGCTAGACCTGTCCCAACAACTATGGGCCTTAGTGGACAGCAGCCAGTTAGTTGCAGACTGTGCACAGTAAAAGACAGCCATTCCTCAACTCACTGAACAAACGCATGTCTTTAAGTTTGGACAGTGGAAAGTAGCTACATGGGGAGGATCCACAGGGAAATTACAGGATGGCCGGCCTAAAACCTTCAACCTTATTGCCCAAAACAAAACCAGGACCAAACCAAGAAAACATTGGACTGAGGCAAACCAAACCGGATATATTTTGCACAACACCTTTTTATTGGACATTATACTAGTCACAAAAAGTTGCTATTTCCTATCATCTGGTTCTGCTTAAGTACCCGACTTCCATGAAATGCTTGATGATCACTGTGGCATGAATATTTCACATTTTCCACAAATCTTACCCATAGTAAAAAAAAGACTAAACCGGGACTAAAGAATGAATAAACAAAGAATAAACTGAGGACTGAGGCAAAACTAAATCAGCTGTATTTTCCACAACACATTTTTTGACTGGACAAATATACAAGTCAGAAATAGTTAGGGATATTGGTAAATGCCCTACTTTCAAAAAGAACTCACTGTACGACATTTTTCAGTAATGACTGTTATTATACTGATTGTAAATTGTGGCAGCATTAGTTTAGGTGAAGAACAGGTTGGCAGTTTGATTCCTGCTACAACCAGTTAATACTGCCATTGTGTCCTTGGTGTGACTGGTGTGTTTGGTGGTGGTCAGAGTGGCTGTAGGCATGGTACGGCTGCCTCGTCTTTATCAGTTTGGTCTAAGGCAACTGTGGCTACAGATATAGTTTACCACAACCAATGTGTGACTTGAGTGAATGGAAAATCGACACAGATATACTATATAAATTAAAGCTATTAGTGGTGGGCAATACTGTAAAAATATGTTATATAAATAATGAGTTTACTATGCCGATTTTGATTTTTATCACAGTTTTAGTTGACTTTGTATTTTTTGTCTTTATAAAACATTTTTAACAACAAATTCAATGAAAAATTTACATTAGAAGATCGTCATAATCCTGATCCAATCATTTATGGCCATATTGAAGCCATATTAGGATTATGAATTTCTGTCAGATGGAACTTTACATGTGCAGCGCCAGCAGTGGCAGCTCTGTTGTTGTGTTTACCCTGGCCTAATCACTGCAGAGGCTGAAGTCCCGGGCACTCGCATTCCTCTGGGCCACTTTAAATAACTGCTCCCTCTTCAGAGAGCAGAGCTAAGCAAATGGGAGCAGAGTGTCAAAGATGGCAAAGAAGACTGTTTGTTTGACCAAGGTTTAGAGAACACACACACGCTCCCTTGTGACGACCCAGAAATCACCTCTAATTGATACTTTGTTTTCCAAAACTTTTGCTGAACTGCCATCTTCGCAGCTTAAAGTGTAGTTTTTTGCCAAAGGTGATGAAATTTTGGGACGCCTGAATTTATGGGAGAAAAAGAAGAAAAATAGAAATGTGCACTTTTCACCCAGAACTGATTGTTGTTGTGAAGCACTATATATAGGTTTTTTATGGGACTGAACCAGCAGCAGTCACGGCAGCTTTTACTGTTTTCCACCAAATGATTTGATTGCAGAAAGTAGCCTACAAAAAAACTCATGGTTTATATTCCCCCAACATTAAAAAAGACATCTTTATTTTTAACTCAACATAATAGAATCTGTTTTTAACAACACCCACAGACTATTTAGAAGTTGTCCAATTGTACCTGACATTAGTAAGATTTTGGCCTTTAATTTGAGAGCTTTTGCTAAAATAAATATTAATAATTTAGCATACGAAACATGATAATCTGAATGGTCAAAACCATCAGAATACTAATGTGTGTTACCTGTCAAATGTTATGCTAACCAGAAAAGGACTCAAACAATTTGATTGTAAATAGAATTGACTATGAGTGCATTTTCTTTAGGGCCTTTTTGAGACAAATACAGGTAGCAACAGTAGTTGTCTAAACACTCATTTTTTATTCAACAAACTAAAACTAATAATTAATGACTATTTCCTCCATGTCTGATGTTAACTACAGTCTGAATAGCCAAGCATTAAACAACTGTTCTCTTTCCATCCTATTTACTTGCTTACAGTACATATTTTGACTACTTCCTCCATGTCTGGTGCTAACTACAAACAGGCTCATCTGAAAGGCCGACCTTTAAACAGCCTGTGTCTGTATTTCATCATGACCAAATGTGCATCCATAAATATTTTCACCTAATCCTTCACTGAAAGTCACCAATATAACTCATCAACACACTTCATAAATTTAAAATGACGCTCCTCTGAAGACGGCCCCTCTCCCTGGAGATGGTTGAGATCCATGCCCAGCTTCACCTCTGAGCTGGGTCCAAAATGTGGCATAGGCACAGAGTACCCACGGTTTAGGGTTGCCCGTGTCAGACCGCTTTTTCCAGACTTTGGCAGGAGAGTTTTAGAAGAAGAGAGCTTTGGAAAGTCAAAACAAACTTTGAAAACATGAACCACTTTGTCTGGACTTCCCATAGACTTTTGACCCACTATACCAGGACCAGGGCACAACCAAATCAAAACTCAAATAAGCTACTGTCAGTTCTGGATAAATAGGGGACAATGCTATGGGAAATCTTGAAATAGCGAGACCCAATTTTCCTCATGCCTATTTTTGGAAGCTCCCAATAGGCAGCAAAAAAAATATTTCCTCAGCAAGGGTATATACACTTGATGGACACTTTAATAGATAGACCTTGTACCTAGTGGAAGTGGGAACCGAATGTGGTTAACTGCTGCTGTAGCCACCTGCCTCATATTTTGACATCTTCAATAAATATAATAAATAAATAGATTGTCTTGCCTATCTCAAACCACTCTCTGACCTTTGGCATCATTAAGGCTTTTTCACCCACAATACCGCCGCTCACTGGATATTCTCTGTAAACTCTAGACATAGTTGTTTGTGAAAATCCCTGTATATCATATTCGGGTTCACCTGGCACCAACAAACCTTCCTAAAATGCATAGAATTGACTATCTGACCCAGTTATGATGTAAAGTAGGCCGTCTGTAGTCAGTAGAGGCCAGGGGAGGGACTAAAGTAAAACTAGACTACTATTGGTCAACGTGGTTTGAAATCACATTTTCTCTTCAATCTGAGGCTCGGTTCGGACTTTAGCGTGACTAAATCCATTGGCTTGATTGGCAATGTGATTACCTTGGAGAGCAAAAGCAGGTAAATAGGTCTCCCTAATAAAGTGGCCAGTGATTGTAAGAGCCAAGCTAAAACTATATCACAGAGGAAAAGTAGTATCATAAGATAAACGTCAAACACTTTTAGCTCCTCACGGGGAAAATAAAAACGGACATTATAGCTGTATTTTTCGTCATAACTGCACGACTTAATGAGAAGTGAAAATATAATCTGTTTTACAAGAGGGTGTCTGAAGCCGATACAAGAAGAAGACAATTTACAGAGAGCTTTGAAGTGTGCTGAAAAAATATGTTGGCTGAGGAATATTTTGACAACCAACACATGGAGATAATCACAGTTTTGAACCTAAAAACAGCGTCTCTCTCTCCTCCACATCCGATCAAAAAAACGTTCAAGAGGAAGCAGACGTTTGCAAGATAATTCGTGTGATTTCCAAAAATCTTTTCACATGCAATCAGCCATTCATCTCCCAAAACAACATACTTTATCTATCCACACCTCTGCAAAGTTCAATGATAGAGACCGGCTTATCATGTGGTTTTCCTGCCAATGTTCCTGGGAGATTTTCAACTTTCCATCGGTTTTAGGAAGTCAAATCCTTTATTGACATGTTGAAGCATGTGGTAAGACAATACTAATAGTTATGGTGTCTGTAACAGAGGTTTCTTTGTTTGCTGGATGTTTGTTCGTCTGTTGTCAAGATAACTCCTGGAGAGGTCAGCAATAGAAATTATTCATTTTTGGTGTTGATCCAGGTAGTGAGCCCAATACCAATGACTATGTGCCTCAGTGAATAAATAGCCCAGGTTCTTTAACACTTTTCAAGCTACATAATAAATTACTGGAGTCAAGATGGGTTAAGTATCTTGTTCAAGGACACAGTGGAAGTATGAAACGGGTTAGAGGGTGAACTAAACCATCTTGTTAATCAATGACTTGGTCTAGCTACTGTAAATAAATAGAGCATTTACCCCTTTACTAGAAATTCCTTGATATATAACTTAGGCTATATCTTTACCATTGCAAGCTAGAGCCAGTGCCATATTCTTATTTAAGTGAATGCTATACTTACCTTCTTGCAAATGGATAAAGCATTTACCCCCCCAACTAGAAATTGTCAATTTGAGTTAATGTCTTGGCACTTTAGTTTCACCATTGCGAGATGGGGTCAATGCCTTTGTGGAGGTCTCTGCTCTTCAAATGCGTTTAGTTCTACTTTCTGTTCCATCCAAATCACCGGTCATTCGGTCAACACTACAGTTTGCTAATCTGGTAAACACAGATGGCCCCCTGAACTGCAGCTCCTGGACTATGCTGTTTAATATAATGAATAGGTAGACAGACTGCTATTAGGTTTCGGTGTGACCTGTATAATAAATAGTGATGATGCTAACTGCTAGGTGCATAAAGCAGAAGACATATTGTATAATCCCACTGTCTGTGTTTGACAATGAGCTCAGTGTTAGCAGCACAACACAGGCTCAGGTAAATGGGACTTTGGGTGATTTATTATCATACAAGTGTAAGCCAGACTCAAGAGATATGTCTGAGCCAGTCCAGGTTTTGTCTGTGTCTGCTAACATGTCTTTACTGGAAAATAAGGGTATCTAAGGGACAAGCGACACACACTAATCTAAAAAATGTACCGTATTTTCCGCACTATAGGGCGCACTGGATTATAAGGCGCACTGTCAATGAATGGTCTATTTTCTATTTTTTTTTATATATATATAAGGCGCAAGTCTGTGTCGTTGCTGTTACCTGGCAGTTCAGTGATGATTCCTGCCTTCGTTACGGTGAAGCATAGTACTGGTATGTATTACTCCGCGACGCTCCTGACTCCCGGAGCTTTGTAGTTTATTGAAGTCGTACCAAAACATTTTGACGGAGCGCCTTGAGCGCCGTGTGACACAAAATCACTTGAAGGTCAGTAAGCACAACCAGAATTAATCCATATATAAGGCGCCCCGGATTATAAGGCGCACTGTTGGTTTTTGAGAAAAATAAAGGCTTTTAAGTGCGCCTTATAGTGCGGAAAATACGGTACTTTGGTTTTCTACATCAGCCTAAAACATGCACAATAGTTGAATCTTCCAAGCTCCCCTGACCAAGATCACTGCTGAAGATGATCTCGAGATGTGTCCCCCTGGCATTGCTCTTATTGCTTTGAACTGGGGGGTGAATGTGAAGTCACACTTTCTATTAAAAGCCTTGTCTGAGGTCACAGTGTTACAGTGTTGATGTAATTGCTGGTGTTTATTCTCTGTTGTGGACATGTTAGCTTTGTTTAAAAAAACGTCCTAAACCTGATTAAGTTTTAATGAAGACAGGCTTTCCACAACAAGCCTAGTTTTAATTATGCTGGAATATCCCTTCTTTGTCTCCAAAAAACCACTTGTTCAGCAGCTGCACGGGTTTAGTTTAGAAACAAATCAGTCTCACTTCCTCCTCCGGGACCAACGAATCTCCCTTTAACAGCTGTGGAGCGGGCAGGCTTGGAATAGGGAGCTAGCTGAATTGTTTAAATTCAAGCTTAAAATATAATTGTGCTAAAATAATGGTGACTTTGGTTCATTCATCAACATAAAATAATCCGAAATCATATTGGCTTCAACAATTATGCCAGTTCAGCAAATATCCTACACACTAAAGCATACATAGACTTGGTTGGATCTCTTTTTATTTTTTTTTGGTTGGATAATCTTGTGTAGAGTCTATCCCAAGAATGGGCCTTAGGCAGGATTCAGCCTGGACAATGGGCCGACACATACACAGACAAACAAGCCTTCATCCTCACGTTCATTCAGTATAGATCCTTCAGTTCTACCTAAAAAGAACCCACAATAACGCAGGGAGAACATACAACCTCCACTATCTTTTATATGTAAATGTGATTTTATTGTATTGTCATTTTTGGACCTCTAAAACCCTTTTCTGAACAGCTAAAGTGGATTGGTATGGGACTGGTATAAATGTATTGTGTGGGGCAGTGACGAATTACTATTTAAAGCTGGCGTAGTTCAGCTGTTGGGATGGACTTTATTGTGTTTGATTGAGGATTACATTGTGGGGCCCCATGTTGGGAGGTGCGTCTCTGAACCCTGTAACTGCATTGTTGTTGGCAGACGCCCAAACTTCCCACACCCCCTGCGGTTCCTAAACACACCATCTACAGTCAGGTCCAATACCCCGACATCTTCTGTCTTGTGATATGTATATGTAGAGGAATTTCACTGTGCATTTGTTCTGCTGCTTACTGCATTAAGGGGGTCATTTTTTGCATGCAGCATGTTCAGATTCTGCATTCAACTACATAATAATTTCATCAGCCTACTTCAAGGATCTTGTGTTCAGTGATGTTGCCTGCAGACAGAGCTTGGTTGTCACAAGTGGTTATTTGAGTTACTGATGCCTTTTATAGTTTTGGGGCCATTCTTCCCTGACCTCAGCAGTCTTTTGAATAACTAAGGTTTGTACAAATTTGAGCTTTTGCATTTGACCCATCTTCCCAATTCTGCTGGTGTGACCTGCCAAGATCTTGGTCCGGATGTATCTAGCTAAAGAAGATTAGCCTATTGTGCATGAATTCGAGTTTGATGGGGGGAACCGTAGAACCTGGAGAAAACCCACCCAAACACGGGGAGAACGTGCATTGTGGGCGGCAGTGGTGCAGCGGGGGTCGACGGTTCAAATGCCCGCCCGGGTGTATACTTTTGTTGTGTCCCTGAGCAAGACACTTAACCCGCATTGCCTATGAATGAATGTGGTTGTGTGACTGGGGTGTGGTGGTGGTCAGAGCTCTTTGGGTATCTTGAAAGGCGCTCTTTAGGTGTAAGCCATTAATACACCTAGAAAGGCCTCATGGTGCCAGGAATTTGTTGATGTGATGTGAGCTTTGTGCAAACTAGATTAAAGAATGAGACTAATGTGCAACCTTCTATTTCTGAAAGCTTGACAGTCCCAGCAATAAAGACATCTTGAAAAATGCAAGTGAAAGAGTGAGCTGAAGGGAAAGTTACCTCCCTGGCTGCTGCAGTGTGAAGACTAACAACAGAAAAGTGCTTTGGAAATATTCTGTGGACTTTAGTGAGCAGATATATGTGATGAAATCCCTCCTGGGGTCTGCCTCGACAAGGTGTTTTAATTAAGACAAAGTAATAGTGCCAGGAGACCACTGCATCATTCTCAGTGTAGTCCATGTTTTGACTTACGGGCAAAGACACATAAAGACAACATTGGACTGACGGAGTGTTGTAGGAAGAGGATGGGACGGGGTGGAACATGAATCTTTGCTGCTCCTAAGGAAGATGGCTCTGAACAAAAACAAAAGAGTAATAGCAGTGGACATGGGGGGGGGAAATCAGACATAACAATACATTAAAAAAAAACTTCAGGATGATATTGGTCAGGATTTCTGTGCATGTTTTGTAGTTCATGTATGATACAGAACATTGTGGAACATTACACAATATTTTCATCAGTGACTCATGAGCGCAAAGGGGTTGTGGTTATCAAACCTTAGCCGAGGGTATTCAAACTGACCACATTCATGCATATTGAGTACACAGTCAGTACCAATTTCTCTGGTTGTATTAGCCTTTACTATAGACTACATTAGTTCATTGCTATCAACTCTTTCTGACTATGGGATCCAATTCTATCTTAATTCATAGTATTGTTATTTTTCTACTAACTTTTTTGCCACATGGATTTAAAACCTGTTTGAGATTTAATATTGGGGTTTATTGTACTGAACATCGACACTATATTCAACCACCCTGAGAATAAGTGATATAACTTATTACATTATCCAGCAGGTTCCAATTTCAGCGGCATTTTCCAAATTAACCACAAAATACTTCTCTTTTTATGAATAACGAGGTGGTCTGCTATGTCTTCCTTGTATAAAATGTATATACATTAATACATATATACTTCTCCAGTGGTTGTGAAATTCGACCTCTCATTTTATTTTTCTGAAGCAGCATGGATCTATTGTTCCTGTTTGTTGACAGATTTATTCCTCTGTCACTGTTGAACAGATGCAGTTAAGACCTTTGCCAAAAATATGCTTTATCTGTTTTGGAAAGGTGCGTACATTCCTCCAAGGGCTTCATTTAGAGCTTTTTTTTGTTAGTGCCAGACTCTTATATCAGCACCTCATCTGACAGACTTTATTATGAGATAAAATATCAGCAAAGGCAAAAGTTCAGACTGTCACTGCGATGATGTGGTAATGAAGAAATGGTGTGAATGTTATAACAAGGCAAATGGTGAAGGGAGAGACATTGCTTTCCTCTACCATCACCTACATTTGCTAAGCATGACGGTAACATTTTTAGTTTGTGGTTTAACTAATACAATCTTTACACTTTGATGGAGAACTGATCAAGTCTTTTGGATGTTTGACAAAACATCTTCAACTTATTATAAACCAGAGTTTGATTCAGACAGCGTTGATTATAGTGGGAACATGCATTGAATATAGCTACCATTTCCATGACGTGGGTGGATTGAGTTTCAGATAGTAAAAATAATTTTTCAGTTCTTTTGTTGAAATCTGGAAAAAAAAAAAAAAAATAAAATTTCGGCTACGCACAGATACCCAGACATCCCTCTCCCCAGACACTTGGGACCTCATCCAGTTGGGACACGCCAGACAGATTTTTTTGGTCAACTAACAGACTGTCAACAATGCATTTTCATTCATGGATTTTGTATTTGTTACTGTCTATATATTTTTATAAAACAGAGGATTCAAAGTTGTCTTTCCTTACTGCAAGTGCACTTTTTAATCTCATTTGTCATAATTGATTTGTTATAATTGTTATAATTGATTCATTCCAACTGTCTAAATCAACAATACATAATGTGTCTCTATTGCATCTCTTCAAACACATGTCTGAATCTGTGGGTGTTATTCTCCCAAATGTTGATGAGAGGTCCTGACACTCCTCCTCCATCATTTTCCAAAGGCCACTGTTGTCTGTCACACAATGGACTTCTTTGGAGCAGCTCATAGGTCGGTCACTGGCCCATAGCTGAGGAAAGTCCCACTTGTGCATAGAACATGGGTCTGTGCCAGTTTTTTCGCTCAAGTTCAGAAGAAAAAGGACCTCGATTAAAATGAAACCTAAAACTTCAAGTGCAACCCTATGAAGCTCGAAGTTGGTCATTTCCACACAGCTTTGTAAAATGTGTTGTATGACAGGAAATGGCCTAAATGCAGTTAATTAAAGTCACATTGCAGCCCTTTTGATTGTATTTGGTCCAACGCTTGGAGCTGTCACGAGCCCTGCTTCCTGTAACACATATGTCATTGTAAGAGAAAATGTCACCAGATTTGGGAGAAGGCTGCATCCTGCTAAAAACTGATCAAATGAATGTTCTTGAATGTCATACACTGCCAAGAAGTAGTCATTATATCGTTGAAACAAGAGTTTTGGTATTATGGAATCATGTATGTCCGCATCCGCAGATCCTACATTTGAACGCGTTAACTCAGATTGTCTGATTACATTCCAATTTTACACACAGATACATATCATAAAGACATCAGACTTCTACAATGAACATCAATTGAGTAAATAATGAATGCCCTTAAGCTGTGACCGCAATAAAATGTTTAAAATGTTTTGCAGGACCTTTTTCAACTTTTGCACACAGGTACATATCATGAAGACACTGAACTAGATTGAGTTTGGTACATCTACGATGAATATAATAATTTATTCATTAATGCCCTGGAGCACTTTAATTAAACCATTAATCCTGATGAATATTAACAAAATTGCATGAATTTTGGCAAAGTGATCTGGGCTAGTGTACATAGGCAAATTACAGAGGTCATATAAAGAATGCCTCTATAGCGCCCCCATGTTTATGACCCCTATGGGACCCTGGACACACTTACTTTGGCAGAGAGCAATGAAACTTGGTACAGTGATTCTCCACAGTGTACCCAACAT
>JAVQKC010079191.1:0-12398 GCA_036025475.1 Philypnodon macrostomus | reverse complement strand
AAGGGTACCTCCCGCAGGTGGTGGGTCCACGGGAGGGCCTGACAGCGTGTGCTCGGGCGGGGACTCGAACCACCGACCCTCTGGTTGAAGGGCGAGCATCTACCCACTGCACCACCGCTGCGGCCGCTGTATAATTTATATTAAATCATATGAGCTGAGCCCTATCATGTACTAAAGTCATACATTAATTTACACTTCTCCTCACGCGTTATGTTATGAAGCTGCAGAGAACCGGGGAGCCATTTAACACAGCTTTATTACTGCTGCTTCTAAACCCTATTAAAAACCATACATCTCATGTAAACACTCATAAAGTTGGAAGAGTGGAACCAAAATGTATTTTTATTTTTAATGAGTTGTGGGAATGTGAGAAAAATGGAAAAGTGAAAAAAGTGACAACTAATTCTTTGTTGTTAGTCTTTGAATCCAACTGTCTCTCAAGAGTGTCTATATGCCATCAAAGACACACTCATTGTCTTGTCTAGTTTTTGCACTGTGGGATTTATGTTTGGTTGCATAGTGGTTAGCGCTCCAGGCTCTAAGCAAAAAGTTCTTCATGTTGGAAGGATAGGTCTGATATCTGCATGTCCTCACTGTGTTACTGTCCGGTTTTCTCCAGGTACGCACATGCATGTTTTTCACCATCCAAAAATATGCATGTGGAGAACTGTTGAATCCAAATCTGTGCATGTCTGGTGTCAGTTCTGCAACTAATTGGACATTTTCTAGGCTGTACCCCATCTTACGCCCATAGTTGCTGGTATATGGTCTTTTCACCCACGGCCACTATAACTATCATTAATCTTCACAGATGAAGGAACTATTTCTGTGTCCTGGAGCCATATGCCTATAAGCTATGCCCGTGGTTGTATATGACAGTCTTTGCAGACATCATTGGGAACTTCCTGGTTATTAAGAGTATCACAGTAACTTCAAAGGAAAAGCTTCTTTACCTTAGATGTCAGTATCTGCAGGTCGCTTGAGGTGTTCCTGTGACGCTCGCATGCCTAATGGCTATTGAATACATAACACTAAAAAAGAAACTTTGCCTGCCGGTGATGAATTTGATCACTTTTGTTACAATTTTGGGGAAAAATAGAGATGGTTTGTGCACAAAAAGAATGTGGTATCCTATAGAATTAAAATAATGAAGGCACTTTGGCCAAGAACTGAAATGAGTTTGAATGACCACCAGGACCATTGCTTATGTTTGAAAGGCCAACTTTAGCAGCTACTAAACTTTTGTGGCTGTTTTATTCTGTCAAGTTGATTTATGGTCAGCAATAAAACGATTAAATTGATAATGATTACTTTTTCATGGCCCTAATACTAACTACTTTCACCATCATTACCCCATTTCAAACTTTTAATAATTAGTGATTGCTTAAAGCTCATTTAGCTTAATAGATTTTTAATTAATAATTGATTTGATTTATTTCTTTCAATGATTGGTAGAGGTTTTGTATTAAATGTATTTTCTTTTCTTAATTTAGTTCTTTATATTTAATTTATACCTTACCAGACATGTACAAAATGGGGTTCATCTGACCATTGACTTCAGTAGTTTGTTTCTATAGTGCCTCTTCTACTAATAAGCCACATTAAAGGTTTTTATTGCTAATCTGTATACTTTAATAATTATCACGTCCTTATCCAAAGCATTAATAATTGTGCAGTATTGGAAAATGAAATTCTTTGCAAAATTGTTACATATTTACTCAGTATACGATAAACATCAGGAGGATTACAAGCTATTATTTAAATTTATCTGATTTTAATAATCTAATCTACTACTACCCACACTGAATACGTGACAAAATTAACCTTTAAAGCTAATCCTAATTTGTGTTAATAGCACACACTCTGAAGGCCTGTACCTTTACCTCCAGTTCACCCAGAGCTGACCGCTCTTTTAAATGCTTGTAATTGCCCAGGGCAATGGATCTCTGGTCAGCCTACTGATAACTCACTCCAGACAGTTATCCACTCTCACACCGACCGCCTGAGGCAAGTCGAGATGGTGGCACACAAAAAAAAACAGACACACGCTCACACAAATACCACACACACGCACACTAATACCACACACATGCACACAAATACCACACACACGCACACAGTTGTTGTTTGTAAGAAGCTGCTAAGACCTGTAAACTGACCCCTGTTAATAAATGTATGCTCACACAAAAACATCTTCAAAACAGCTCCAGGTATTGATGATCGCTGCATTAAAACTTTGCCTATATTTTTTTACTCAAATAAATAAGTAATTAATATCCACCTCTACATGGCTAATATCTGGGATTTATGACAAAGTGACAAGCAGATAGTTCAGCATCTGTCCAGTTTAATTTCTGCTTCTCTTAAGTCAACAGGAAAAATCAACTGAAAACCATTGGGGGCGGAGAGATGTTTGTGTTTTGACAAGCATGGCCCCACAGCAGATGAATAGTGCGTGGGCTTCTAATACAAGTGAACTAATATTATTCCTGGTCTATTTTAGCAGTAGGCTTTGTGTTTTTACCCAATTAAATGCTTGAGGAGATGGAACTTTGCCATGATTTCTGGTTTGAAGATATTCTAACAAAAAGTATAACACAAATACACAAATCATGTTCAAATCAATCGTGTTTCGCAAATGGTCTAAATTATTACTTTGTCATTTTAGTAGTTTATAATTGGTCAAATGTGTTTCTATGTTTAAAACTTGAACTCAAACTGCTCCAGCGCAGATTAGTTGTTCAGTGTTTCCATGGAGATAAACTCTGACAGGAAGTAAATTAATTTTAATTTTGTAAATCCAGGGTTAACTGGAGTACAGCTGCACAATGTGTTAAAACAATCAATACATTGCTTGTAATTTGCAATGCATTCTATTTTTAATTTGGCTTTTCTAAATTCATTTGCAACACAAAAGTTAAGACAGAAATTGCTTTTGGTACGCCCCAGCCGATTAGCCAAATATATCTGCATGCAAAGTGAGAACAGCTGGCAAATGGAAAACCATGCCATTTATTGTGGTTGAAGCAGCCTTTTGCATAATGATTATTGGACAACTTCACAGATGACAGTGCATTCTGACTTTAGTTTTTCTCTTAAGCGGATACAACTGCCTATTGCATTAGTCATTAAGTCACTTTTTGAAGATTACTTATAAAGCAGTCTTAGGCAGATGGAGACTTGACAGTGAAGGGACAGGCACCAGAGCAGCAGACAAAACCAAACTGTGCAGTAGACAGCAGAATGTGGAAAGTCTCCTTATATTGAAGTAATAAAGAACCACTATTGAATTAACCAGACATTGCATGGGCTGTGTGGAAACTAGAAATCTTTCCTCATTGTGTTAAAATTAGAGCTGTCCACTTTAACACGTTTTTGTCTCCTTTAACGCGATGAATATTTTTATCGCCTTTGAACTCCATTAAAACAGATGGTGTGTCCGTCCGTCAGAACGACGGCATGTCTGTCCGTCAGAACGACGGCGTCTCCGTCCGTCAGAACGACGACATGTCCGTCCGTCAGAACGACGACGTGTCCGTCCGTCAGAACGACGGTGTCTCCGTCCGTCAGAACGACGGCATGTCCGTCCGTCAGAACGACGCCGTGTCCGTCTGTCTGTCAGAATGACGACGTGTCCGTCTGTCAGAACGACGGTGTGTCCGTGAGCATGGTGATTAATGGCAAATACAAAGAAACTAGACACTAGGGGAAGTTTACTCCATAGTGGTTTGCATGATGATTTGCTGTAGTTCTCAATCTTCAAATAATAATAATGAATAGGTTTTTATTTGATTAAAAATGACCTTATTCACAGAGATATGATGGAAATAGAAATTGAATTGCTGCGTCTGTATTGACGACGTGAACGAAAACGTGTGGTGTGGAGAAATTGCTTCTTCATTTTCTCACAATATCTGAGCTGTAGTGTCGTAAACACAACATAAATAATTAATCTGAACCTTTGTTGTAGAGCTCACAGTCCAGAGTTAAAAGGCTATATGGCTCCGGCAGTGTGAATGTGTGTTGTGCAGGGGCAGAATAAGCCCCTTGGGGGCCCCTCTAGGATTTGGCGACAAGAAATATTACATTTAAGCAAAAGCTAAATGAATACCCAAATATGAACCAAAGAAAGTTAAGACTATTACACTGGCTATATGATCACAATTCAAAGGTTAAATAAAGGCTATAATCTATTCAGGAGCATATAAATTCAGTCATGGAGAGTAAAATTGTTAAATATGCGTTTAAAATTAATTTTATAGCAAAAATGTCAAATGTGATTACTCACAAGTTAACTATAGAAAAAGATTTGTTTAATCGCAATTAAATAATTGATTTGATTGACAGGCCTAGCTAAAATATATTTCTCTGTATTCCTTTTAACTGTGTGTTACTCCTGACCATTTGTTTGTGATGTGTCAAGGCTGGAGCGAGCAGTGAGGCATAGTAATGAGGTGGACAGTTTTGTGCTGTTGGATCATTATTGTTGTCTAGAAAACTCCTTCTGGAAATAGCTTTGGCATATTTTATCAAATGTGGTTCAAAAATCCATTTGTACTCAAAGACCATGGTCAGAATTTGTGAAAGGTCATGTTCCGTTATGATGGACTTACGGCTGTTGCAATAAATAGCATTTTTAATAATGTTTTTATAATATGCAGTTTATTTTGATCAT
Organism: Philypnodon macrostomus; assembly: GCA_036025475.1. Classification (NCBI taxonomy): domain Eukaryota; kingdom Metazoa; phylum Chordata; class Actinopteri; order Gobiiformes; family Eleotridae; genus Philypnodon; species Philypnodon macrostomus. The sequence continues at coordinate 7,723 of JAVQKC010079191.1, read as the reverse complement.
CAGTTTACAGAACAGTGAGTAAAGGACAATGCTTACCACCATTTCATCATGTGTATGAAGGCTCATACACACCCGACTGTGGCAATAGTGTGCCCTGGAGCAGGGCCGAAAATATAAAATCACTGTTCCCTGTGGGGCCCCACAAAGTAGATTGGACACAAAAAATAATAATCATAACATCATCATACAATGTCTAGTTTGTAGAACTACTAAAAATGTCATTATTTCTTTATAGCCTGTGATTATATTTTGTATCATTTGTTTCCGGTAGCATTTGTCGGTCCGTCAGGCTTTACTTTACTGTACTAAACTGATTTGGATGAACTTTTCAGGGAAGGTCAGTAATGACACAAGGAACAATTGATTCAATTTTGGGAGTTATCCGGTTATCTGAATCCAGGATTTTTTCAAAGAATGTCATCTGTTAGCCCAGAGGCATGCCAATAGAACACAGGGCAGGCAAAATTTCCCTTGTCATAGAAAGTGCTCTAGTGTAAACAAACAGTGCTGGTGCATACCATTTTTGAAGCAATGTTCTGTGCCAGATGACATTGTTTTATTAGACTATTAGTTTTGTTTCTGTGGTTTCTTGTTCTGTTTTTAAAAAAAATCTATAGTGTTGTCCAGTTCCACAGACGTTTCTATTTAGAATAGAAAAGTGCATATCGGGAAATGAGCTACCCTGGCAGAGGTCTCTTTATGATGATGAGTATACAAAGATATCAGGTTTGGGAGAGAAACCAGATAAATAGTAACTATAAGCCAATTGCAATGGGCTTCTGATAGTGTAAATAATCCTGGATCCAGTTAGTGATCCAGATTTGAAGGCATTACTAATTACTACTTACTGCATAAATTGCACTGTTTATTTTATTATTATTGCAATGTAGTTAATGGGCATTTCATCCTAAAGATATCTTTTTAAGGTTACATTATTCAAAGGTTGGACAGATATAGATTTAAGATAAAGCTGGATTGGTCAGGGGATGCACACCTCTGGGGGCACTCATTTTAGAACAATTGGAAGCTTGGAGGGCTCTGAGGCTGTGTGTTTTATGGCCTCCTTTAGAGCCAGTGCCCTTTAGAAAAGCTAAAGAAAGGCCTTAGAAAGAAATATAGATTTGAGAAACACCATCTCTCCTTGGAAAATATTTTCAGAGGTTGAAAGGATTTTGAAGCATTTTTATCTGTTGAACGGTCCTTTCAATATGGATTATATACAAGATCAATATATCCTTCAAGAACAACACATGGCCTGGGAGTAGATCCAGGAACTAATAAATGGTTTTGAGAAATACACTCATTGGCCACTTTACTAGGTAGACCTTGTCCCTAATGTGATTCTTTGCTGTTAGATCCGGCCTTAGAACCAGCCTTTTTGGCACAAACAACCATGCGACTTCAAATTGGTCATGTGATTTCTTTTTTTATTTGATATTTTTAAGTATTCGAACAACATGGCCAATGTATTTTTTATGTAGAGAAAGAGAAGTGAGTATCAAGTCGGAGAACATAGACAGCTTTTATCTACCTAATACCAGTAGACAATAGGGGAATGTAAACTGTGAAAGACTTCAAGTAGACAATGTAAAAGAACTGCCATAGAAAAAATACTTGATGATCTGAACATTTATTGTGTCAGTTCAGAGATGGAGGACTTTGAGAGGCTTGAAGGAGAAGATATTGAGGCTGATTGGCTGTGGGCATTCATAACTTCAGAGTCTAATGGAAAATCCTTACATAAAAATTTACAATTTACAATTATTTTGTACATTCTGAAATCAATTGGGTATTTTACAAATGGCAAAAAGCCAACTACATAAAAAAGCAAGGAAGTTAGATATTTATATTTTTTCTACATTGACAAAGCAATTGGTGCTGGGTTTGATCATCAATTGACCACAGTCTCTCTGAGAGTCTGCATGTCCTTCCTGTGTCTAAGGCCCATATTTAATCGCGATAGGCTCCAGTTTTTAAGAAAAATATGTAAAAACATTGTTATACTTGCAGCATAGTTCTGAAATCTTTTTTAACATTTTTATTGAGCTAAATCACAAACATTCCAGTCTCAGTTTCTCTTCAGTCAATTCAATTCTCTGGTATTTTTATACAGGATATTTTAAAGACTACAGTATAGTCATATGTCTCGTTTCATTATTGCCAAAAACAGGTGCTTTGATTTTGAACATAACTGCACATTTCACTCAAATCTCCAGACACTCCTGTTGGGCTGGACAGCTGTCAGTCACTATTCTCATAGTCGAGCTACATTACGCCAAAGAAACTACCATCAAAGTTTTTCTCTGCAGACAACTCCAACTGCACTGATCCTTGAACCATGCCTTACTGAAACTATGATCCTTAATTGGTAAAAAAAAAAACTTCTTGTTCGGAAAGCCTTTGAAAGCGGCTGTTAAGTGATTTTTGGCTTATTGAGAGTGATTTCAAAGCTGCCTTTTTGTATGGTCAGCACATAAGAGGTCTTTTATCCCTATATGAAATGCTGCAGAAATGAGACAGTCTGAGGTCCACTGACTCAGATCCCTATTGTCTGCCACAGCTCCTCAGTCTGTGTGCAGTGTGCGGTCAGACACAATGCAAATATTACATAAACACAATGCTAGATGTGCAGCTTTTCAATGAAGTCATTAAAAATAACAGGTATCATAGATATTGTTTGTAGCAAGTGACATTCAAAAATTGTCACACAGTTTTGCACAGTTAGCTCCTCTGCCTTTTACCAAGGTACATAGGTTTGATCCATAGGCTTGAATATACCTTATTGTTTGTGGCCATAGCTGGGTACCATTTTGAGGTAAATTTGTAATTTTCAAAACTCAAATACTTGTTCTGACTTAAGTGACCATATCTACATTTGTTCATATTGATGACCTAAACATATACATATTTAATAAATACAAACAGAGCTCTAGTGTCTCCTACAAACTTATAATGAGATCTAGACATGTTTTTCTCTCAAGGTCAATGGGACCCATGCCCTTTCCTGCATAGCCACGCCTCTAGCAGCCTCATGCCCCCGGCGGTTGTGTGATCAGTTGTGTGTCGTGTGGTCGCAAGGGGTGGCGAGCGCCATTATCGCTGCTTGCGGCTTTAATATTCAATATTTACTATATCACATTAGCTGTCTCCTCACCTCGCAGTGATGCTGGTCTGAACTTTTCACCTCTGCTGTGTTTTAGTGCTACAGGAACATACATGATTTAAGTACAAGCAGGAAAGTGTTTGAAAGATGCGAGTGCTCTGTGTTCCCACAAGATGTGTTGAAGTGTTTTTCAAACTGTGGATCTTAACCCAAGAATGCGCAGCTGTGGATTATTTTTTGATCACTACAAAATTTCCCCTATAGTATATAGAAAAAGCAGTAAAGTGAAGAAAGTGAATTTAGATGGTACAGACAGAAAAGTAGTAGAATCTTTACAGGTTTAATCTCCTAGTCGTGCGTAAAGGGTTGCATAAACTTACCAGGAGGTATTATGATAGTAATGAATCAGACCATGAAGTAACTACCAAAAAGATTAGCGTAAGCACAAATAAGTTATATTTAGCTACATCTATTGTAATTGTGACATTTTTGAATGGCTGGATGTATTATAAGACCAGGATGATCCCTTGATTCCAGTCTGCATAGTAGCCGCTTCACTGCGGTGAAAATTAAGGATTTTTCCTGGTCTTAATTATAAATCCATGAACTTTTCTTCCCTCCAACAGCATTATGTACTATTTTTTAAAAGATGTATGTTGTGTTGCAGATAAAATACATAAGAAATAGAAATGGCAAATAATTGTTCACATGCATAGCCGCGGGAACGTTGTTTGAGTTGGGAGTGCTGTAAAAAAGTTTGAACAGTTAGCTTATATAATAATAATTTAAACACAGTGTAAGAAAAACTAGTTACTAGTTTTGAATCATATGGCTCAGTATTTGACAATAAAGTGTTTTGAAGCCATTCATGCTCATGCAGTCATGCACTCTAGGAGCGCAGTAGCTGGCTTTGCTTCATGAGTAAACACAAATCAGAGAGGATCTTCGGTGAATCAGTGACTGGATTTATGAAATAATGATCGGATATTGGCCTAGACAAATGCTGCATATTCCCCATACAGTCTTTTAGAAACACTGGGCCACGGCTTTGAATCCCGTTTTGGACACAAGACCGGACTGCTTCCTCCCCACGCACCACTCCTTCACATGCACACATGGCATGTACAATAATAGCCTTTTTATTTAATCACCTATTATGTTATGTTTGTAGAAAACAGCAAAGTTCAGGTCCTAATAACAGCGCGATAAATTCCCCCAAAACCTTCAGTGATGTAGGCATAAATGCGTCTGTCACACTGTTTTATTTTACCCTCAGTCTGAACTGTCAGGTATAGGCTTGTAAAGAAAAAGCGTGAGTAATTTCAGTTCAATCCACATCAATATTTAGAAATGTCATTTTTGAATCTTTGAGTCTTTAATGGAAGTAAAAAACACAAAGCTCATGTATCAGCTCCTCCACAGCTGCAGCACCCCCAGCACCCCTACTTCCCACTATACTGTTGGTTTGGGCAGTAAATTCCAAAAGACGAGAAAAATATAAAAATGTGTTGAACCCAAATGAATTTTAAGCCACAGAAACCAGCCTTCAGTAAATGCTCACTTCTTTGTGCACTGATCCTTTGGTCCTTCTTTCTTCTCCTGTCTACTATAGTGTGACCTCTGTGCTGGTGGAGGTGAAGTGCAATATATTGTGTGCGCTTTTACCAGGCTACAGCCCTGCAGGCATCCATATCTTTGAAAGAACAAACAGCTTTGAAATTGTCTTCATTGGAGCTAAATGTGATCTCCTCAGCCCTCCACCTCTGCTTCTAGCCCCCTGTGCCAACATACACACAACAGAGAAACATGTGATTTACCACTTCATGCATAGTTAAGCTTTGTTCATGGGTTTAAAAACGGCTACATTTTACATTGTTTTCTCATTATTGCCACTGACTACCTGACTATTAGCATAGCACTACCATGGCTATTTACTCATCTTTGGTATCACTAAAGAAAATGTGCTATTTCTGTCGAAGCAAGAACATTTTTTGGGTTCTGTTGTTAAGGTGATGATGGAGCGGACGAGAATAAGATGGTTCTGCTAGTCAGGTGGTGATGGAAGAGGAAAAACACTTTACATTTGGGCTGCGGAGCAATGATTGGTTGAAGAAATATATTGTGATTGGTTCAGAGTCAGTCAGGTGAAAGCAAGTATTTTCCTGTTGATATTGCACATCAGTTTCATCAAATATATGACATGCATAGTAAAGCTTTGTTCATGGTTATAGAAAGTCAAAAATAACCACAGCCTATTCTTTGACTCCGAAGTAGGTGGGTTTTTAGCTGCACTAAAAGCATCACTCATGTTTGCTTGTTGTGGTGTGTGTTGTGGCAGCCATTGACTTGCCTTAATAGCAGAGCTCTAACACAGCCATTTAGTCTTTCCTAATATCACTTAAACCACACAAATTCACAAGATGATGTACTATTTCTGTTCAAGAAAAAATACAACAACCGTGAGCCATGAGCCAATGTCTTTTCATATGAATATACAGACGTTCTGCAGCAGATGAGTTGGATATAATTAAAACACTTCTTCTTCATTACAGTTTTATAGTAATTGCTCTCTTAGGCCACAGTTCTCTCCCAGTCACACAGACATTAGGCTCTGGATTTAGTTTTTTAATCACAGAATTTGAGTAGACCGAGAGGAGATCTGAGGAGTTGTGCTGCCCTGGCTAGTATACAAGATAAAACCAATATGTGACTTTTCGTTGCAGGTGGGAACAAATTGAAAGACCAGCAGTTCCGTCTGGACTGGGCCTGGATCTCTCTGGAGAAAGAGTACTACGTGGTGGACGAAGAAGACACGTTTCTGGAGGTGGTGCTGAGACGAAGGGGCTACCTCGGGGAGACATCCTTTATTGGTGAGTCAATAGCATTTTCACAGATTTTTTTCAGATATTATTATATTTGTATTATTATATTATAATGTAAGTGATTCTCAGCATTTGGTTATTATTGGATTTACAGAACTTGTTGGTAAAGTTGGTCACACTTTATTTTACGTAGCCCCTAACTACATTGTATCTACCTCATTAAGTGCAATGTATTACACTGTGTAACAAACTGTAATAACTACACTGTAGTTACATCGCCCCCTTAGAATTATAAAGTTGTATCTGCATTTGAGTAAATCCACTTAAAAAAGTCAAGGCTTGATATTACAGATATAATTTAATATTTTTACATATCCTATAAAAAGCAAAACACTTACTATTAATAAAAATTTGGTATCCAAATATAGTAATATGTAAATAACTAAATTTTGCCAAAAATGTCAGCTAGAACCGTATAATTCTAATGGGACGCTATATATCTTCCAAAAGACTTATATGTTATTACAGTTTGTTACACAGTGTATTACATTGTACTTAATGAGGTAGATACAATGTTGTTAAGGGCTATGTAAAATAAAGTGTGACCCTTATGTTATAAAAGGTCTTATGGAAGATATATAGCGACACTATGACTAAGTAAAAACTCTAAAACTATAGCCTCATATTTAGGGAACAGCAGTTTTAGATTAACCACTTCAGGTGGATTTTGTTTAATACTTCCTTAAAAAAAAAACCACAACTTATTGCTCAAGATGTATTTGCTATACTTTATAGTTTGCTTGTATACCAATAAGTATACTTATACTTTAAGTAGTGACATTGCTTTAAGCTTGTTTATCCTTGTTTTTTTCTACTTAAAACTGCAGCAAGAGAAGAACTAAGCTACATTTAAGTTTATAATAACCACAGCTTATTGAGTTGTTGATGATTTACCTTGTAGTAAAAAAACAACAACATAAAAATATACACCCATTAAATGGCAGTCTTTACAAATAGTGAAACCTTATTTTAGATTTCTTATTATGACCCAGAGGCCTCTCACACGAACAGCCCATAGTCTGACCGTCACAGCCACAGCCTCTTTCACAACATTTCTTATAACCAGATTTATCCTAAAGTAATTTAGTTTAGCCTTGGGCCGCTCCACAGTTTACAAAAAATATATTTGTGGAGAGTATAAGGAGGCCAGAGGAGGTTGGTGTTAAGTCAGAGCATGTCCTTGTTCACAGTGTAGTCACGGTGTAGTCACAGTGAAGTTACGGTGTAGTCACGGTGTAGTCACAGTAAGTCACAGTGTAGTCACAGTGTAGTCACAGTGTAGTCACAGTGTAGCCACAGTGAAGTCACAGTGAAGTCACAGTATAGTCACAGTGTAGCCACAGTGAAGTCACAGTGTAGTCACAGTATAGTCACAGTATAGTCACAGTGTAGTCACAGTAAGTCACAGTGTAGTCACAGTAAGTCACAGTGTAGTCACAGTGAAGTCCCATTGTAGTCACAGTATACTCACATTGTAGTCACAGTATAGTCACAGTATAGTCACAGTGTAGTCACAGTATAGTCACAGTCTAGTCACAGTGTAGTCACAGTTTAGTCACAGTTTAGTCACAGTGTAGTCACAGTGTAGTCACAGTGAAGTCACAGTGTAGTCACAGTGTAGTCACAGTATAGTCACAGTGAAGTCACAGTGTAGTCACAGTGTAGTCACAGTGTAGTCACAGTGAAGTCACAGTGTAGTCACAGTGTAGTCACAGTATAGTCACAGTGAAGTCACAGT
>JAVQKC010079186.1:0-26185 GCA_036025475.1 Philypnodon macrostomus | reverse complement strand
GAGAGAGAGAGAGAGAGAGAGAGAGAGAGAGAGAGAGAGAGAGAGAGAGAGAGAGAGAGAGAGAGAGCATAAAAAGTGCAAAAAAAAGATATATGTGCAATAGGTATTAGTCATACATGGGGAGGTAATCTGCGAGCTATGAAAACAGTTCGTAGGCTGTGTGCTGTTTGGCCTCACAGCATGGGAAAGCCATTAGAGATGCTATCTGTGGCTCTTTGGTGCAGGAGGTAAAAGCTACCTCAGGTCATATTTCTAAAGACACTTAATTTATGGTGGCTGTTTGTCTACTCTGTTTAGCCGAACAGTAGATGCCCATGGAAAACCTGAGCTCATTTTAATCTACTGCGGATCCCCTGATAATCCAGCACACATAAGGTTTTCCACCAGGGCACATTACTCACTTCCGCTACTTCAACCCCATACTGGGCTAAGTGGAGGAAATAGACAGGGGTGAAATATGGTCCAAACTAGCATCAGTGCAAATTTAACCACAGGATTGACAACTTCACATGACTTAATATTTTAGATTCGATGTTAAAAAAATGTATAATAAAAATCAACGTCCTGCAGCTTTTTGAGTGTTTTTTAAGTATTTCATTTGTACACTATAAAAAGTATTTCAATAGTTTGACTAAAAACGTGTGTATTTCTGCCTGAAAGGTTTATGTGACTAAAAATTATTGACTGATTCCTTCTATTTAGGTCATGTCTCTGGAATAAGAGCCAAAGCTTGCTGACTGTTTGCATATGCTTGCTCAAATTTCTCTGCACTGCAAATTCAACTTTTGTGTATTTACTCAGAAAACTTCTTTGTGTTTGTTTTTGCTTCTCACAAACCCTGTGCCATCTGTCAGATTGCACAATGCCGGTCTGTCCATCATATACTCTCTTTCAACTTAATTGTTACCACACAATTTCCCAGACACTTTTCCCCAACTTCAATTAACGTCTGCACACATCAGTTTCAAGCTGCAAATTCTCCCTTGCGCCCCAAAAATGAAAACATTCACATAAGAATAGACAGTTTTAACAGGTGCCATGGTAACATAATCGTCATTGGCGCAATTACTGCCTTATGCCTGACTAACGGCCATAAATCATTCCCTATTCCACAAAGAGGACGTTGTGGTGCTCCACTCCCATCCAATAATCAGAAATTGCCCTATGCGCTGCGTGACGAGTTGCTGCTGAAACGGCCCATTATTGTTTGGCGGGAGATATTAAGCCTTTCTATGGCAACATTACAGGGATCCTTCAGCGGGCATGATATTGTACCTGCTTCGACACCTGTTACTAGCTTTAGCCTGAGATTTCATCAGATAGTTGAAATAAATACTAGTCATCATCATAACCATAATCATAGTCATAAAACCAGGGGCCTTTATGCTGTTGCCAAATTGCTCTATCATCTGATTTACAGTCAAAGAAGGTGGGACGGGGGGAGTGGGGGATACAGGACAAGAATGGCATACATTTTCAGACACCTGCAGACCACCGTCACACACCTGGACACTCTCAAAGGCTTGTAATGACGCTGAGGAAGACTTTCTACTGGCATTACAAAGGCAAACATTGTACCTACCTCACACACACAGGTGAGTAGAGTGATAAGGGCCAACGGAGACAAAGTAGGCCCATATTAAAATAATCCTTCTGACTAATGACAATAATGATGCTCTGTGCACACTGAGGACATTCACAATGGTCTTCCCTCACTGGCTACAGATTTAAGTGTTTGTGAAAGGGGCCTGTCCTATCTGCTCGCCCTGTCAACAGTTCCAAAATACACAGAGGGCAAAGTAATGGCTGCCAGTGATGCATCAATGAGCCTGTGTAAATCCTCAGCAGCTGTTTGACATTAAAAGATCAATGTTGTGGCTACAACTATGGACAGTTATAACCAATAGTATGAAGTGGTCACTTTAATAGGTAGAAATTATTTACCTGATTGTGAGTTTAAATACATTACCAGCATATCATATAGGATGACGCTAATGGATGTTCAAGAAAAACCTAAAGCTAAAGTTCAGACCAAGCAACAGAATGAACTTAGAGATTTTGTTGCTGGTGTAGGTTTTGTGTGCAACCAGCTACATGTAATCAATATAATACCTACACACGTCAATAAATACGTCAAAATAAACACCTTCCATGTTTTACTGCTGAATCAACATAGGTTCATAACACTTTCCACAAACAATGGCAGGTACAATGAGACCTGTGCAAAATGTAACAAAAATAAATGCACAAACAAAGAGAATATCAAAATCTATCAAATACCGACAAGACAATGACACACAGTTACTGTCTGGATGCAATCATTTACATAATGAAGACATTAAAAACAATAAAACACACATGTAAACAAGTGTTTTCAGCATTGGTTGATTTTCGCTCATAGGCAGTTTCAGTCTAAAAAGGATCTTTTTCCACTAGAATCTAAATATGCCTTTACATTACCACCAATGAGCTACAGCAGCTATAACAAAAGATCTGACTATTTACATGTGAAAATGGCAAATTAAGTGACTCCTTGTATCTTCCTTGATTGGTTTAATGAACAAAACAAAAACGTTCTTCAATAGAAATACAGCACTTTCATGGTTTGGGAGTATTCTGCATCCTCTGTCGTCTCCTTGCTAAGGCTTCTTGCTTCTTCTTCTCAATTTCAGCAGCAGAACACTTCCCTGCCATCTGACTGGTGACAAAAACTGTAAAGAAAAGGTGTAAAGCATTAGTAATATATGAAAAAATACAGGTTTTATTGAAAAACCACTAAACAAAGTATGAACAATAACTTGTGTTCCGTACCACAGAATAGAAGCTGCTTAAAGCTTAAATATTTTTTATTGTCCTAAGTTCCCTGTGTCCTGGACCATTGGCGGCATCACAAAACAACTGCTGCCATCTGTTTAAGTTATGATTCACAGCAGAATCCAATCTCATGGCATGTATAGTCCCAAACCTATAAATGCAATTGTTTTGCCCTATAAGAGGTACAGTTCAGTCCAGTCCCAGCTGTGTGAAATAGGAATATATGTAAAATGTTTTTAACCCTACAGAACTTACCTTTGTTACATATGACTGCAGAGTCTGACACATTTCTCTTGAATGCAGAGTGACTGGACTTTTCTTGTGCTATATTTAGGTCTTGATTATAATGTTGTAAACTTGCTAAAGAATACTTCATTTGGCTGAATGAAGATGCGTGGCTGCCTGGGAGACTCTGAGAGGTCTGTGGTTTATCACTGGATCCTTTCATGGGGTTGTTCCAACCCTGGAAGTTCAGAGAGTTACTGCTTGTCTCTGGTAATGAGTTGGAGCGAACAAAGGCACATGACTGTTTGTTTGCATTGGCACAAGAGTTTGTAGACCTACTGGGCTTGATTGGCACTGGGGCAGTTTGTAGTCTGTTCACAGCTCTATCGGGTTTGTTTTGGCAGTCCGACTCTGATTCGTTCACTTTGTGAGGCTGACTGTTTGAGATCCTCTCCACAGAGTCACAAACCTGGTACAGCAGCGCATCATCACCATCATCCCAGGAACTGTCTGAAATAGTTTGCATTGACACAGCAGGCCGTTGTTCTGCCTGATTGGAGGATTTCAGGGCAGTAAATTTCAATGCAGGTGATTCTTTAGGAAATCCGCTGGTAGGTTGACCAGTGTTTGGCCCTAACCTAAAAGTGCTTCGGTTTGTAGTCTTTGGTTTAGGACATAATGCTTGGAGTGCACTTGTCATTTTTGGCACATGGTTCAAGTTACCAAATGGTTTACCATCAGAAATGCACTGACTAGTGTTAGACTGTGTGATAGTTTTACTTGTGGCACTGTGTTGCTCAGGAGTAATAGCCAAAAACAAAGAGTCATTAAGTAGATCGTCATTCTCCCAGTCATCATCAAAGTCTTCACATTTGTTTGAGTTGATGTATGGCTTCTTCTTTTCTCCTCGTGTTGGTTTAAGTGAGGATGATGTCTCAGGCTGCAGTTTCACTTCCTGAGAGCATGTGGAGGCTGTCGATCCCTGGCTGAGCCGGCCACTGAATTTCTGAGTGGAGCTGTCAAAAAGCGCATGGAGCTCTGCCTCCTCTGGGTCACGATGCTGTACGATGTCTTTGTCCTGTTGCATATTCTCATCAAACTTTCTGGCCAGTTTCATAAGGTCTTCCACACTGTTTTGCCTGAAAGAAAATAAGCAAATTACATTTGATAAGGACTGGAAACCTCAGGGTACCTCACGATTCGATATGCAATACATGGCTCACGATACTGATAATATCTCAATGTGGTGATACTGCATACAGTATTTGAACTGTATTCCAATTAATTAATAATTACAACACTGATTACTTCAAATAAGTCGACTTTCTTAAAAAAAAAAAAAAATCGCAATACATTGATATTTTGTCCCACCCCTACAGTTGATGTAATTCTACTTATACTTACTACTTATATTGTTAACTATAATTAACTAATAATTAAGATCATGTATGTCTTTGGACTGGTCCAAGGATTGAAGCCACAATGCCATTGCTAGGAAGCCAAAGCAAGAAAATATTATTACTGCCCTCAACAGTAATGTATGCCATACTAGTATTGTAGTTTATTTTATTTCATGTATAAATTATTAAAGCTTCATACCGTGAAGACCTCTTCCTGGTTCTTTGTTTCGGGATGTATGGTGTGCATGGCACAGCACTGTCTCCAATCCACTGCAGCAAAGATGAGTCTGGCCTAAGTGCCTTAACATCCTGCAGTCATCATTAATAAAGTAACGATAGAGTAAATAAATGTTAAAGAAATATACAGAAATGCAGACACATACTGTAACAAACCTTAGGAGCAATCCGGTTGACAAGGTCAGAAATTTCAACTTTGGTGCACCTGAAACCTTTAAAAGAGAAATGATGACCAATATTCTGAATATTCATTTGTAACTGACACGTAATCGAGGCCTAATTGTTTACCAGAGTTGGTGTGCGTTGGAGAAGTTGTATCCCAGATAATGTCCTGCGAGGGTTCCACATCTCCGGGAGAATCAGCGTTATTTAAACCAGGAAACCTGCCTCTCCGTGCTGGGCTCTGCAAGTCTGAGCACAAGATGTTGTTCCGATTATATAATAATCAGTGAGTGTAAACAATGCAAATATAATATTATAATATTAGTATTCTTTTTCACAAACTCACCCGTGAAGAGCGGTGATGCACTTCCAGCCGCTGGTTTAGCTTTCTTGTTGTCTCGTGTTTTACTGCGAGAAAACTTATTGGAAACGTTCCTCCACAAATCACTAAACTCGGAGGTAGCAGCGGGGGCATCGGGACGCCCCTCACGAGAAGAAGCGTGTGTTTTCGCCTCTGACATTGTTCGATAAAAGTACAGTATCGTCTTTATAGCCACAGCCAATTGACCCGTTTAGTGATCCTCTTAGCTCGAGTGTCCATCTCAGCTGTCTTTAAACTGTGTGGATTTTTCTCATACTTCTACGATTTGTTTTTGTCCCGTGTGCTTTCTTTCAAAATATCCGCCATCTTTGTAGATGACGTCACGCTATGATAGCCGGGTAAGGTCATTTAAGCCACACGTTTGCGTTTTACATGACCCACTACTGTCAACTGACCAATGTAAAAGAAGCCTTTTTCATTCTATATGTTACACGTGTTAAATAAATTCAACCCCCTTCAGATAATTTTCAGTATCAGCTGTAGCTCAGTACATTCATATGCAGAAGTACCATTTCACTCATAGGCCTACTTGAAATACATGGTGTACAACTGGAAATAACAATCATTTTAATGGATTTGGATGCTCATCTTGTTTTCTGATAATGGCTTCAAAGTCAAACCTTTAGTCTTTCTTGGGCCTGGATGAAGGCTGTGTTGATCTTGTGTAGGGAGTAAACTACATGACTACATACAAGATCTATGTCTAATTAAAGCACATTTGTCAAACCTAACGTCAGTAAAGTTTTGCCTTTTATAACATTAACTATATATATATTTAAAAAAGAGTTTTGATATTGTATAATTTTATGGCACCTTGGTATCTTCAGAAGATGGTTACACTATGTGTGACAACAAGGTTTTTGAACGTTTTAAGCAGTAAACCCCATACCAAGTAAACCTAAAGTAAAATACATTACATATATAGTAATAATAAATCTACTGTTTTTCCATGTTGTATAAATATATATGTTTGTGACATCTGAGGAAGGAACTAGAACATGGTCAGAAGGTTTGCTGTTATTTACTGCATTTCATTAAAAATGTTCACAGAAAACTGACTTTCCTGATGTAAAAATATTTCTAGCCAAGTTTCTAACACTGAGTAATTTCCAGTATGAAGCACTAGATGGTGCTTGTACACCTCAGTGGTAGTGAATGTGGGTGAAAGCAGACAATTTTGTGATGTAAGGCCCACTGCAGTACAGACACATACAGTATATACAGGCTGCAGTGAATTACTTGATTACACTTGATTCTGCTTTGATTGTTTTCATTTGGAAGCAGTTTATCAATAATGTGCATTGGGGAGACCAATCAACTATGGTTCTTTGAGTAAGAGCCAGAAGCTGTTATGATCAGGGAACCTGCATCAAAACCTCTCACTCCCTTTGGTTAGAGCTGGATTTTTGTTTTATTACAACATCAGCAGACATTTTACCACTGCTCACATGAAGTGTGCATCATCTCTTAGAAATCTATATGTATATATATATATATATGTATAGGCACATTTATACAGCAAAAAAGACAATGATATACACATTATTATATTTAAAATAAATCGTATTTTTATTCCATTCATTGCATTTCTTCTGACTGACTTTTATGTTCTAATGCATGACTGATGCCCATTTACAGCAGAGCCACACTTAGGCCTACAGGCCACTGTCAAGTTAGTGGCGTGTAGCTGTTGTCATTGTTCAAGAGGTTAACTGGAACTGCCAGAATGGATATAACAGTGATTTAATCAACACTTAGATACGTTTCATGCTTCACTTTAATACATTCAGCTAATCCAGGGGGTATTCCTATTGCTCTGTCAAGCAAGCTGTGTCATATCACGCTGCACACGCAAATCCACACCTGGGGGGCGCCGTCTCGTGCCCATTCAAAAGTCACCATAACACTCTCTGTCACACTGAATGTTAGCATTTCTCTGAAAGGATAGTTAGATGAAGAATAAAGGGCATGCATGTGTCACTTTCCATTTGAATATGAGGCATCATTTTCTAGCTGCTTTGTGTTTTACCCTTTCCTCCATTTCTTCCTCTGTGAAAGATTTTCTGAGCCAAGAAAAAAATGCCACTGGCTTCAATGGGAGGAGAGCAGAGGCAACAGCGCTGGTGTGCCTGTCCCAGCAGAAGCCTATCTCCTTACCTAACCACAGCCGCCTTTCTCTATTTATTGGTTACGCCTGGGTTGTTTAGAAGCAATTAAGGAGCTAATTGTAGAGATTTTCGAGGACTGGGTATTATAGTAAAAAGTAAAGAGCTAATGGCTAATTGCCCAAGCAGCTGCTAGTGTTTATGAAGGAGGAGAAGAGATGCCAGGGGATCCACCAGGCGTAGAGGATGTTTGTGTGTGTGCTTATGAGGGAGGGGCCAGATCTCAGGGAAGCTTCATGTTGGGCAGATGCCAG
This sequence comes from Philypnodon macrostomus, assembly GCA_036025475.1. Classification (NCBI taxonomy): domain Eukaryota; kingdom Metazoa; phylum Chordata; class Actinopteri; order Gobiiformes; family Eleotridae; genus Philypnodon; species Philypnodon macrostomus. The sequence goes on along the minus strand of JAVQKC010079186.1, from coordinate 18,546 downwards.
GTAAAGGAGGCGCTGGAGAATAAGACCCAACTCAGAACAGTGTCTGCATAAATAATAATCACCTCTGATGGCCTCTGGTGCTGCAGCTCCTCCGAGGCCTAGTCCATCCCATGTTTGTAGGTGTTTGTATGTGTTTGTATTTGTATGTGTGCGTGGAGTATGCAGTTTTAACCACCCTCGCTGCAGCCTTGCACCCGGCCAGCTCTGCCAGACTCCCCTTTGGGCTCACACTGCCTCACGGATGACAGTTAGCATGTGGCGCAGCTCTCTGAAGTGGAAGAGATCCAGGATGCTAGGCTTTTGTGCCAACTTCACCAGGCTGGGATTTCACCCATTTCACTACTGTTGCCAATTGCTGGAACTGTGAATGAAAGCATTTGAAACAATGCCTGCGTCTACAGTGTCAGATCAGTGGGCTTCAGCGATGGTTAGATGATGCCTTAGGTGGTTTGGCACCTCTTTGAGAGTATCCCTGAAGCTCTTTTGGTCATGTGGGTGAAAGGAAGTGCTAAAGGGTATCCTGTGTCTACTGTCTGTAGTGGGTGGCTCTTCTCATGAGAAGGAAGTGGATCAAAGTGGTCTCCAAACTTGTATGTCTTTCCTTTTATTGTGAATCAATAGCAAGATTTGAGGACATCATCAAGTCACATCAGACCTATGTCTGATGATTCATGTGTACTGGTTCTATCATGTGCATTCCAATAAAGGCATTGTTGTATGTATTGTCTTGTTCATGCCTAAAGCCTTTTGACACAAAGTAATGGCTGTAGATGAGATGAGGTAAGGAAGCACGTACAACATGTAGTCCAGGAGAACATCCAAAGGACTGATTAGTGACAAAGATCAGTCACAAAAGACTCTTAGACTGAACCAATACCAGCATTCTAAAATTCATCTACTTTATTAGGCTAACCTCCAAAAGTTAATATGTGTAATGAAATAACATACTTTTAGTCAATCCAATTAACCTCTGTCTCGACCCCCTCAGGGCTTCACTTAACATAGATTCAGTGGCTTGCATTAACGACTTTAGGTGTTTATAGTTAAGTGCCAACTTTGATACAACTATGAAACAAATGCCCTCACTGTCCACTTTATTAGGTAGACATTGTGCCAAATAAAGTGGCACTCAGTGTTGTCCTCTGCTGCTCAAGCCAAGCTGCTTCATGATTAGTCATCTTGTGTATTTTTGTCTATAGGCAATGATTTTCTGAGCTATGTTGATATTATCTCAAACTAGTCAATCTGAAACTGTCACTCGATGTATATTCCTTCCTTTAAACCATTGTACATTGTACTTATACATCCGAGACACCTTCCTCATTCTGATACTTCTTTTGAATAACCTTTGTACATGACCAAATTGTATTTCTTTTTTTAAGAGACTTGTTAGCTATTTGAGCTCACAAGTTGTATGAATTATTTCTACTTAATAATGTGGCCAGTGTGTCAGAGTGGATGCCATTTTGAAGCTGTGGTGGTTGGAGAAAGTGTAGCAGCTGAGACCGTATAGAGCCATACAAGCAAACTCTGGCAGCAGCCTAGTTTGACTGCTCATTTATTCTGTTTATAATAGCAAAGCTGATGATAAATGTCCCGCAGAGTGCACATGTGCTAAAATATTCATCAATTGGAGTCCCCTAATTTGCAGTGGAAGAAAACCAATAAATTCAGACGTGAGCGGCAGTCATGTTATATTTATATGAATATGCAAGACCATGGGTGTGACATTAAGATGAATCTGTCTGTGCTTTAAACCAATTCTAATGTTCTTGTGTTAGCCGGAGATGTGCGAGACCAAGGTGACGAAATAATGTTCTTCTTGTCTTGTGGATTTTAGTTTTGTGCAATGATTTTATGCAGACATTTAGGTAAATTGCTTTCTAAAGTGTATTTTTTGTTTAGCACAAACGTCTAAATCTAGTCTTGCGACCGCACTTAGACATATGCATTTAGGAAGGGCAGGTAAGCTCGTCCCACGATTTCATTTTGCTGTGCTTATAGATGTCCAGCCACCACAAAGCACCAAAAATCTTCACTGATTAAAGGAAAGTTTGGTTGCTGCTTGTTCTCATAATTTTCAAACATACGAAAAAACACAAAAACGCGCCCTTTAGCGATGTGGTTGTGCTTCAAATTTGATTTGTCATTATCAAGAATTGGCATCTGTCCAGTGCTTCCCCCAAACCACATGGTAACAGTGCTTGATTAATCACTTTTCATCAGAACAGCAGACCCTTTTCATTATGAGCAGCTTTCAGGGTTTTCTGATATTTTCTCTACTTTTCAACTTTTTTTTATTTTCTTTTGTTTTATGGGACTTGTGATTTTGTCACCCTGTCTGCTCAGGTGTTCTGGGGATACCAGAGTAAAGAGGAGAAGTTGGAGGAGGGTTTCTTCAGTCCAATAGCCTGCAGAGTTGCTCTCTCCTGGGGTACGGATGACAGGAAGTCAGCCAGATGGCACTGAGCAGGTCTGCAGCATGTGACCTCCTCTCTGGAGAGTCCATGAGGAGGATGCTGAGATTAACCAAAGCAGTTGAAGAGATGGAAACAAAGTGCAGCCATTCATAACACCACATATCAGCATTAGCATCAGCTGAAGTAGAAAAATACAAGCATTTAAGAGATCAGTAAACTAAGAAAATATATTATTATTATTATACTAATATATAGTAAAAAGTGTATGTCATTGTGATTTGAATTTGAGTATATCAGTGACCAATAACTAAGTTGCAATTTCATCCGAAGATACACTACCATTTCTCTATTCCTGCACACAAGTTATCTCAGATTATGTTCTACTTATCTGAAGTTTTTTGATCATAGTAAGATTAACATTGGTTCCCACATCAGTTGAAAACGATTGCTAATTTCAATAAAATAGTAGTTTACAATACATGATAATTATGGTCTTATTTTCTATTACTTTAGCACTATTTACTGGCTAAAGGCTAATTAACAAAAGTCATAATTTATTTTTATGGTAGATTTTGTATTGAGAGCATGAAAAAGTATGTGACTATTGCTTTAACTGGTCTGTATTTTTGTGACCTGGAAATGACACATCTCACACAGCTGGGGACAGACCACATGCTAACAGCTCCAGTCTAGTTAAAAGCAAAAAATACATACAGATAATGTCACACATTTCTCCACTTATTATTATTATTATTATTATTATTATTCATTTAAAAAAATTCTCATCACATTACACAAACCTCTATTTCATGCACCAGCCATGGTCCGGACCCCCTACCGCCCTCCACCGCTCTCCCACTCTTCTCTTTGATCTATATTTGGCCTCCGTCAAAGTCTTGTAGAAAGTCATTTTCATATGGGAGCTTTGAACACACTGATGGAGTTCGCTGCAGCATTTACTTTTATCCTGCGAGCCCTTTTCCCTCCGAGCATATGGCGAACACCCCAGACTGGAGTTTCCTACTATGGGAGGGGGGACACCCACAACTAACAGTGAATTCCCATGGTTTAGTCATATTTTAAACACTGTTGTTGTTAATGGACTCTGGAGGCTTTTCACTGTTGCCGTACAGCTTACAGTCAGGGCAAAGTAAATTAGGTTACGGTTAGGGTAAATGATGTGGGCTGGTAATTACATAGAATTACATGGAAATTACTTTGAAATGAACCAAAATGACAAAATTATTACCAGTTTATTACCCCACTGTTACAATTTGATTATATTTTTATAAAGATTTTGTGTACTTTTTCAACCTCTGACATTTTTGCAATAAAATGACATGGTGCCCCCTCATCAGTCTTAAAGGGGTAGTCCATATCTTTCCTAAAATAGTCCATAAATTTACTTTTTAATTTTTTTATTAAATTAAATGCTTCAAAATTGACAATCTGACCCTGACTAAAGTAAAACTTGACTATATTGGTCAAAGTGGTATCCCACAAATTCTGATTTGATGTTGCAGTAGTCATGGCGACAGATTACCTACTTTACACCATAGAACAGGGTCAGATGAACATTTTTCCCCTAACTTTTTTATTTTACTAATAAAAAAATTGCACATTTTATTAATAAATTGAAAAAATCGATATCCCATATTTTTCCATTTCATGTGAAGATCACTTTTCTTGTTCGGTTCATTCACTTTGCTGCAACAGAATCCTGCTCATTGTTTACAAACATGGAGCCACACTGTCTTGAGTCTATTTCGTCTCAAACCAAGGAGCCGTCATCTGTTGCCAAAATGTCCGTCTGAAGCCAACGACCAACCAGATCTAGTGTTTCACAGGCATGTGGCAAAATAGCTATGGAAAAAGTGAAAAACCATGTTCCATCAATGCAGTTTGTGTTTCTGGGATTTAAGTTTCAATTATTTAGAGGAAATGTGTTTTGTGGCTAGCCCTTAACAGTTTTAAATACGTTTTTAAAATGACTCTCAAGTGAAGAGGTAAAATAATAGTAGTTTTGCCTTTGATTGTTTCAGTGCTTGAAGCCTTCCCTACGAGCCCTGTTCAACGGTTAAATACATGTGTCCTCCAGAAGGGATACAACATTATCTCATTACCAGTGCTTAAATGTTTACAGCCATTGTCTTGTTTTTTCAGCATGACGACATATGAAAAAAAAAAAAAAAAACTCCTTGCGGGGTTGTTTTCAAGCTTTTATCTTAAATACATTCTTTCCAGATTGTACAGCCCTAGAAACTGGTAATTACCATATATTATCACCTCCACAAGCTCCACCACTTGCGTTGCCATGTTTGTGGCAATTATATCACTTCCAAGATGTCCGTATAATCATTCAACAGAGAAGCAGCACATCACTGCAAAAAGATGTCTCTGATGTTTGAAACCATTAACGTGGCCTAAAGGGTACATTCTATACATTTCCTATCAAGATATAGTTCGTACTGTATGTTCAATTGTTTTTAGTTCAGTTTCATTCATGTACTGTTAGAGGCCTAGAGACTGACAGACAACCATTCAGATCATTTCACCCGGAGAAACCAGTTCACTAGATTATCCAGTTCACCTTTGAATGTGAGGAAGAAGTGGGCGTAGAGTAACCATTCATTCTACTCAAGTAAGAGTACCGTTATTTCAAAATAATGTTACTCAAGTAAAAGTAAAAAGTACTCATTCACATAAGTACTTGAGTAGAAAAGTACTGGTGAAAAAAACTACTTGAGTATTGAATAACTGTTTGAGCGTAATGTCAGATTATTGGGCAAAAAAAATACAAATGATGATTTTGTTATTTTCTAAAGATAAATAAGGTAACTAATATTTATGATGATGATAATAATAAGGCACAGGGAACACAATTTCCACATCATCACATTTTTCTCATAAAGCTGTTCTTACATGACACACAGAGGTGGTAAAAGTACTCTTTCTAGATTTCCAAGATTTTACTCAAGTAAGAGTACAGTTACTTCAAATATTATTATGCATGTAAAAGTCAAACGTATTGTGCAGTAAAGCATGGAGTGCAATTTATTTAAAAAGTTACTCAAGTAAATGTAACTGAGCACTACCCACCTCTGGAAGTCAGTATAACTAGAAATAACCTACGGTGACGGGGAGGGCATGCACACTCCAGTAAGTGACCTTGTTTGTGGCTGACCTATAGGGATCGAACCCACACCCTCCTTGCTAAGAGGCAGAAACATCTTTGCCACTGCGCACCCTCCAGTATTTTCAAAATAATCTTTGTCAAACGATGTTGGTTACTCTTACACTTTCTCTTCCATTCATTTCCAATAGTTTGGAAACAATATGATTACTGTTTTAAATCAATCCCTTGAGTGTCTTTTCAGGTCGTAAACAGCACTAGACTACAGACACCATTAGCATTCCTCCACTCATTTCAGCCGACTGCGATATTGTGCTACATTTCCGTCTTTGGTGTTGTCTGTTTCGAATGTGCCAGCTGTTGGGTTATTTATAACTGTGGTTGGTGATCTAAATGAGCCAGTAATTAGGCAGCAATGCTTTTGAGGAGACATCCACACCCATTAATCTTCATCCATCTATCCATCGTTCTGCTTTCTCCTTTTTAGCTCTCGGTCCCCATACACTCCAGGAGGCGAGGGCGAGATGAAGAGAACACTTGGTTTCACTGAATAATTGAAAAGGTTTTTACAAGGGAAACAAATCTCGGTTTGACCCTTTACAAAAGCAAGACAAGAAAGGGCTTATCAGACACAGACGTACTCCTGAACAGGACTCATTAAAACCATGTAACTAATATTAACCTTTTGATTCAAGAGTCACACATTAAAACAAAATACAGTACTCTGGGTTCATCGAATGTACATAGATATTCTTTTAGAAACACAAATAAACTGCACAGTAACAATTGTAGTTACTTCACTTATTACGAGTTTTAACTGCAAGGCTAAATGTATTTCAATAATAAACGTAATCAAAAAATAAAAATAAAAACATTGCCAACACATCCCTGCTTATTCCCTTGTCGACATACCCTTTACCTCATTTTAATCTCCAACTTTCAAAGCTTGTAAACTTTATCTAATTATACACAAGTCAATAGACTCCCCTGCTTAGATTTTTGGCAGGTTGCTGTGTTAATTTATGAAAAACAAATCTGAAATATGCAGATGTCTTTTGTTTGAAGCAGCTGTTGGGTCCTGTTGCCAGGTTTCAATCAGGCGGTCTCCCGGGACGCTGACATGTGCGATGTGTGGCCAAGGCAGTGTGTTTGATGTTTGACAGGGACTGAGGGACTCAACATGGGCACTCACCACGCTACAATTACTGTACCCGGCATGCATGTGGGTGACTTTTTATAGGCTAAGCTAATTAAACAAATTAACTTCACTTTCCTGTGCTTTCTACTGTGTTTCAATAATGTTTCCTCAATAGAAAAAGGTGCCCAACCTGAAAATGATTGGTTTCACATTTGTACATGAGAAGAAGAAACCACCTTTCTATGACTTTATGCTACACTGTTTGCATTGGGTGTGGATATATCCAGCCATCAGTATGAAAAGGGTCTTTAAAGTGCTTTTCAGAGAACAAATATAATATAATGCATTTTTTGAATTATCAAACGCTATATGCTAATCTAGCCAAACAAATGGATTAAAACAGGTTAATATATTTCCCCTTTAAGCTCGTATTTCTGAGAACCAAAAATTTAAAAAGCATTGGGCATCAGGGTACATGCACATGTTCATTGCTAATTTATGACTATCATTAGGTGACACAGAACACATACACAAAAAAACAGAGCAATTATCATTTATCTTGATATATTATTTACTAGGGTTCTTTTTCCATTGTTGTTTGGGGAAGATACAGTGGGGACGAATTATGGGAGGGGGTGAAGGGAAAGTGGACTACAGGGGTTTGGAGACAGCTGGCACCACAGAGACGAGATATGAAAAAAAAAATCAGTAAAAAGACCATGTGATGTAATGGCAGTGGACATATCAAGGTTTAACTTTATATATTGGCATGGTATACAGTATTGGATCAAGCTCTGCTACAACCTTATGGACTGTTCTAATGTATATAATATGAAGCTATGGATTGTATACTGTCAAGTGGAGGAGGTTTAGCAAGGGAAAATAATAAAAAATGCAGAACTTGATAAAAGGTCCAAAAACAGCAAGAAAAACTTACAGGGACTATATAGACCCTTTAAAATTGTGTCATATGGAAGGTTGAATGGAATGGAGGCGACTGGAGCAAAAGTGAATTAACTTTACAAAAAAAGAGTGATTTGTGATGAGGGGTAGAATAATTCTGAACATGAAAAAAAATATTGTGGGTCATCAACATTTTTGTAAGGACTCCAGTAAAACCTTAAAAGCAAACAATTGTACCTCCAGCCAAAAATCTAATTGTTACTAATGCGTACATTAAAGGTGAGGTACATTCACTAATGTTTCCTAACCAGGCTCTGACATTACCTACATGAGTGGTGAGTGGTTGTCATTTGCAAAATTTTGTGGTTAATGGTAATTTCTCCATTGAAGACTTATTACGATCTTTCCCCCAGTTGCCTCCATTCCGGAATTTAGAACTTTCTGTGTCTATGTTTGAGACAACGAGGTGAAACACATTGGGGCGTGGCAGGTACTCAAACAGGAGGGCAGGAAGCAAAACAGAAAAACACAAGTAGTGACTTCACATTACAAAATAAAACAGGAAACAAGTGGCTCATGACAGTACACAGTACCAACATATGTGCTGATAGGTGGAGGCTATGTGCTGCAACAATGGGGCCTCCATCTGTATGTATCAAAGAAAGGACAGGCACTTGTAAAGAATTAGACAAACGTTATTGTCTCCACTAAGAATTGTTGTTTTATTTGTGATGTACCATATCATTTTATTCTCATTGTTCTCATCTCACCATTTTGGTATTTATATGGAACACTGTGTGCATGTGGGATCTTTAAGGGGTTAATACAATTCCAAGAAATGATTGATAAAATCCCAAAGTTTTAAAGGCTTAGTAGGTTAATTCACTACTTTATTCTAGAAAAGCCCTTATTTGAGTTGAGGTCATGGCACGATATCATCCATTGTGGGATACGGCCAATGCCTTAGCTGTGGGGTCTCTTTGCGTTGACATTTCTCTCACCTAAACAGTCTTACCACCATGCTACTGTAAATTAGGTACTGTGTAAAAGACATAAACTTAGCCTTTGATGAATGAATGAATTTGCTGTTGTCTAAAGTTCTCTTGATAACACAGAGGGACCAATAATGGCCCTGGTGTGTCTCTGATGTCCTGATTATTTTTCCTGCTCCTCATTACTGCTGTACAGAGCTGGTTGTTAGTCATAACAATGTCACACTGATCGCTCTCTAATTAACATTATGAATATTTTGCGCCCTGCGACTTTTCTTTTTGTGATCGTTTTACATTCTTCAATGGCTTTCCTCCAGTTGTTAGTGTTGTCTGTCTGTATTATTAACAACCTTTTCTCTCTTTCCCCTTCTTTTTCTATGTGCAGTTTCTTGTCTTTTGTTGCGGGGTGACAGATGCCTAATTGAATGATGAATGTCCCTCTATTATGTTCTAATTGAAGTGCCTGTGATCTGATTGGGCGCCACGCGGGCATCTGCTCTCGCGTGATTGGCTGGGAGGCTCGTCGTCGAGAGTTCAAGGGTGGGGTGAGGTTGGACGAACGGCGGCTGGCAGTAGTGACACCCTGCTCTCCATCTGTCTCCTGCATATACACAAACAGGGAGCATCCTGCACCCCCACCGACGCCCGTCACCTCCGCCTTTCTTCTCACCTCTCGCTCAGGGGAATGATACCGACTCTTAATAAATTATGCAAATACACCTCTAATCCCTGGCTGTTTTAGTGCGTGTACATTTCTTACATTTTCACTTGCCAGGGTCATGTCCTTGCACTGTTGTCCAGCTATATATTACTCCCAAATACTACCAACCACTCCTGCAATTGCCCCTTACATCCACTCACAACACAGGCTTTATTGTACTGGAACAAGGACACATACATGCACTTATGGACATAAAAACAGGCACAGACACACATTAGAAGTGCACAAACATGGGCGAGACACACACTAGTGGTGGGTGTCTTGGAGCGGCCCTGACCTGACAAGCGGGCGATGAAGATTAATGTGTCCTCCCTGAGTGACAGGCTGGGGAATTGAAGGGCAGAGGGCCTCGTTAATCAAGAGGCTGACAGGTGCCATTCAGGCCCCGGGAGCAGCCGCAGCAGTGAGCACCATCACCCCACACAGACAACCATTAAACTCACAACATCCTGTGCAAGCTAGATAGATACATGACACACACAACTTGGAGATTTTCCTTGCTTCACTCTACCTCAGTCGTGTCCAAAGTGTGGCCCAGGGGCTAGTCATGGCACAGATAGAGATTTCAGATGGCCTATATTAAAACTTAATGTGTACAACTGTGCATAGGCTATACATGGTGGCTGAGTATTTAGACATCTCTAGAAGTTGTGGGTGGAATCCTTGGACTGGTTGACTGTGATCTCTGTGAGTGGGCTTCCTTCCTGTTTTAAGAATTAGTGGCTTTAATTTGTCAATAAATGTGACAGGAAAGGGCTCTGCAACCAAGTGTCCATTGTAGCAAGGATAGGCATCAGTCACACTTGACCACTAACCCTTATTACTATTTCTTAGGTATTTACTAATATGTTTGAGAAAATTTGTTGTAATTAAAAACGTAATTCGTCCTGTTGACAATCTACATATATCTCACTCTCTTTTAAATAAAGGTTGGACTTCTCACAACATCTATTTTTCCACTTGAACAGGGCAGCCTTAAGCACAAGCATACTTAATCATGCACCACAGAATTAAAACTCATTGCTCAGAGTCAGGCCGCCGGGACAAAAATAAGAAAATCAATGGGATGCTTGGCAGAGCTGGTCTCACTCACTACAGGTCTTTCCTCTTTCATTTGCAAGGTGCCTTGGAACTCAAGGCCTAAGAAAGGGCCAGATCTTATGATCATTTATTACAATTTACCAATAATGTCAAGACCTGGGATCATTACAATCCAACCATGAATGATTTATTCCCCTTTTTTAACTGCATTTATTTTTGCTGTAGCATACACTCAGTAGGATATATACACATAAAAATGATTAGGAACTTTATTAAATGCTTAGTTAAAATGCAGCGTAAGAAGTTGCAAAATGTGTCAAGTGTTAAAATCTCATTTTTCGTAAAACACTTAGCTGAATGATCTTAGACAACAGGCTACTAAGTGCATGTTTGAGATGACAATACCATTTGCAAATCACTGCACATTGTACTAAAAATGGAACTATCGTCAATCTTTTATCTCTTTTCCAAAGATATTATAGATGACAAAATTATACTTCACTAATACCTTGGCGAGTAGCCTGTTTCATGGTCACAATAAGTGAAGTTGTAATAATAAAGAGGGCATTTCATCATCTCTGCCTCGAGCCATAAACCTTCCACTCAGGTGGCTCACCTCACCTGCCTCACAGTGCACAATGCTTTTATTAGCTAATGGAACTTAATATTTCATGAGCTAATAATGGAAGCCTGGCTTGTAATTAGTATTGTGGCTGAGAAATACAGGCATATATCTTCATTAGGCATCCTACTAAAGTCTTCATCTTCATTATACGAGCTTCACGTCATTTTTCACTCTCTTATTACACCTTTGTTTTTGTTAGTCGCTGTGTGCTCGTTAAGCAATGGGGTGGTGGTCGGTGGTTACAGGCCGTGGGTATAGGACAAAACAACCATCTTTTAAATATGAAGGGACATTATATCGGGGGGATGCATCCTGATCTTTACGACATGATTAAGATTCTCATTATAACAACATATCAGAGGCAGCGTTGGGAGAGGTGGTAGAACTAAACATGCTCTAATTGAAAGGTTGGTGGTTCAAAAGGTTGGTTGTGTCCTTGGGCAAGACACTTACCCAACCTACTTTGCTTGATGTATGAATGTATCAGTGTAATTATCATGCTGTGTTTGGTAGTGGTCAGAGAGGTTCTTTGTGTGGTATGGCCTGCTCTCACTCTGTACCAGGGCAGTTTTCAGTAGTAGTAAGCATAGTAATATGTTGTTCATGTTAATGTATTAATCAAATGTACATTTCTAAGATTTGGAATCCAATTTATTTATATACATTATACATCTCTCAACATTTTTTGGGGGATTGTATAATTTACATTTGTATAGGTAAGACTAACATAAATGACATTTTTGGATGATTCAACACAAACATTCATCTCATCAATGCCACTTGCATAGCTAATGAGAGAAAAGGCCATTGACCTTTGGACACTCCATTCCCTGTAATGGTGTTTGAAATGTCAGGCCCTGGTGCCATAAACTATGGCTAGGCCGATCGACAGTGTTTTGATTGGACAAATTACTGTGAGACGTGTAAAAGAGACGTTTTCTTTCTACCCCTTACACATTTTCACATAAAATCCAGATCCTAATTCATTTTAATAATGCATAAAACTGTGTCAAATGTGCTTGTGCAATAAATTACCGACAATATTAACATTTTTCTTATTCTCGGAGCTCTGTCTTTTACTCTTCAGCAGTCATGTGTGATTCTCCCGACTTTATGGCCTCTCATATCTGAAGGAACACAGACAGCCATATCCTGCCAAAGGCCTCAAGGGCGTGCATCATTGTATGGCCGCCATTGCTCTTTCCCGCCGCAATTCATGGGGGCCTCTATTTCCAGTTGTATTATCTTAATTGTCCTGGCAAGTATGTTCAGCGGTTATATTATCAATTTATGGCCCCTCTTGCTACCCCATTAATTCAGCAGTTAAAACACTGTAACCGGTGGCTCAAACTCAGTGCAAGAGGAGCATAAACCTGTCCCGGGATTGGCCTGTGGCACCTCAGGCAAGGCACTCATGCTTAAGCTTATAAATGGTAGATGGGTGATATCTTTTTGAAAGTTTTGCTGAAGTTCTGACTCCAAACATTTTTCATATGTACATGTAGATACACAACAACCTTTACCCTTTCCATTTGTATTGCAGAATACAGTAATGTGCAAATACAATGATTTAACAACATATAAAACAAAATACCAGGTGCTGAAACTGAGATATATGACTCAAAAACAGAGCAATATTTTACCATATATAATAGGCAACATTTTAGCATGGTCTTTTAGAAAGGTCCCTGAAATGCCATTGCATTAGAAACAGACATTATTCTGTTCTGGAAATCACTGCAGAAAGGCAATGTCTGTGAACAAAGAAGCCATATGTGAACCACCAACATGTTCTCTTTTAAAATGGACTGAGGCAAATTACTGGATTTGTTATTTTTTAAATGTTGACTTTTTGAGTTACATTTTACACAGCGTCCTGTCTGGAATTGTGGTTGTGAACGTTAAAAAAACATTTACATATGTGAGCACACATACAGTTTGAAAGTTGTGTTAGAACATGTTGCAATAAGCTGTTGGTGCTGATGGTTCGACTTTTGTAGCTGCAGCCCTCGGATGATGTCATATGCCATGGGTCAAAGGTCCGATGCCTGATCCAATTACAGGCTTGTCATATACTCCACATGATCCAGAGAACTGAAATGTCACCAGCTGTTTTACCAGAACATGGCTTCCTCTGAGACTTAAATCACATCTTAAACAGTTGCATAGAAGAGTTATAAGTGAAACATCCTGTCTCACTTGAAAATGTGATACAACAGAAAAAATCGAAGTCTTATATGAGATTTCCATTAAATCTGCTGCCATCGTCTATGTACATTTGTGTACTACTATCTATTTCGCCTCCATCCCTCTCCAACCTCTTTGCGTCTGTGGGCTGAAAACTGCACCAACAGTAATTGCCTGACCTTTACGGCAGCGAGATAGTCTCATTAAGCCTGATGGATAATGATGGCACCTCTGTGAGCTACGTGAACCTCTGTGATAATGAAACAACACAACGGCCCTGCTGCTCCACTGGGGGGGTCACAGGAGAAGGCTGATAACCCAGAGAGTGGCCCGTCGCTGGCTAACAACAAGACCCGGAGCCCCCCTGTAGTGTCACCCTCCACACACAGAAAGTACATGTGTATGGAAGATGACAATGTTATGGATATGTGCTGCTGCTGCTGACCTTGATAGTCGTGGATCTAGAGGGAACTTTCTAGTGTGGACCAGGAAGTAGTGTCGCTTTGTAAATGAATGGAGAAAATTAATATTATATTTTGAGATATTTGGTTGTTTAGGTTGCCTTTGGACTCCTTACAAAAGTAATTGTTTTGCTTGGTTCTCATGTATACCAGGTCACAGGAATACCACATCAAGCTCTTCATTGATATCATTTTCTAACAAACATGGACTTTAGAATGAATGGTTTGATAGCTGTGATGGGGGACAAATAGCAACGATGGAGCTACTATTCGATCTGACCTAGGCATGCAAACAACATACTATATTTTAGCAAATGCACACTTATATTTGCGAACAATTGGTTAATAGCCAACATGCATGCTTGTCTTCTTGATGAGTCATGAAGTGTCATTTATTTGTTCCAATGAAAAGGTAAATTGTGAAGTGGTGGATTTAAATCAGACCATTCACTTTTGTGCCTGTGTCTGACTCATCTCAGATTAGTATCAGAGCGCGACAGAAACTGGCTCATCTGAACCAGTCTAACAACTCTTAAACCAACACTAATGGCTCATGAAGATACATTTTCAGTGTGTACATAAAGACAAACAGTAATGTCAAAGGTATGTGACCAGTAGTACTGCATATGTAGCATAATGTCAACAGCTAAACTAAGATGTTTAATTTATTCATAATAACCAAGTGTATGTATGTATGTATGTATGTATGTATTATTATTATTATTATTATTATATTTTAGTGAACATAGTATAATGACAATAAATGCCTACCCACACATGGTTTTAAAAGATAATGTGGTTATCTTTACTATTGTAGTCACAGTTGTGATATTATTACCATGTTTGTGCTGAACTACAGCACTTTTATTGAATCAATGAAAATAGCTCATAAAGCTGTATGGAAAGGTGTGGGTACAGGGGTTTTCAACAAAGGGCACATGGCCTGGCCCTGCACTCAGAACCAGCAGGGGGTGCTGACACCTTGATAACTATGTGTTAACCCCCTCCTACTGTCTGTGTGAGTGTGGCGCTGGTCTCTGAGCCTTTGGGAACTGTGTGGCTGTAACTTGGCTGCAGTGTATGGATCTTGTTGCTGAAGACAAAAACACTGGTTAAAAATACAGAAATTATCACATTACTATTATCACTATTTGCCCTTAATAAATCTAAATTTGAAAGTTAAGCTTGATGATTGAAGATAATTTTTCTGACTGTTTGAAGTAAATTCTTTTGATGAGTCGTTTTTATTAAATGTGATCTTTCGTTGATCTATGCAATTTGTCTATAGTCATGTCACCATTTTCCTTTTAATCAGCCTATTTACTTACATAGTTTCCCCTTTATGCATACACTAAAGTTAAAACACACGATGATATATCCATCACTGAAATATTAATTAATTTTGAAATAATAATTACTAATCCACATTGGTCTAATTATTAAAACTGTATTGCTATTCCACCAATAATTTTCTAATTAATATTTTAATCACAATATAGGTTTGAAGCTGGAGCGGCGTTAATGGTGGATGTTCTGTGTGATTTATCTAAAGCAGGGAGATTTAATAAGATAACACAAGACAAATGTGTCTCATTATGGTTGAATAATATTTGGAGCCAAACAATAAAGGATGCATAATTCATATTGCATAAAAAATCGCCGATAGAGATCATTTTGAACTTCAAACAAAATGGCTAAGTTATATGTGACTATTAACGCTACAAAACATGGATCACTTTTATTCACTATATTTCATTAAAATAACTACCTCCCTGCGTGTATCTGTGTGGAGTTTTCTATGTTAACTCCACAGGTTCTGGTGTTAGATCCCACAGTGAATACTGCGTTTTGTGACAGATGACCTCCATTTAAATGCACTGATTGAAACGCACTTGTTCATTGCCTTAGCCGTGAGCTCATCTGAGACCCATTGTTCCATATTAGCTTTTGCACACAGAGACACTGAGCCCGAGACTTTATTTGACAAATATATTAAGCTTGTGATAAAAAGGCGATTATGAATTCACAAATTAATCTGGCTGCAATTATTACAGTGGGAGGGGAATAGCAAACCTTATGCTTTTATATTTGATCCAAAAAGTGTCTTTTTTAGCAAATTAATGCTTTCACTGGTACAAGGTCTGTCTAATAAAGTATCCCTCAATGTGGTCTTCTGCTGCTGGAGATCACCTGCAATATGGCAATATAAACTGTATCATGATATGAAGACAATCTGCTGATCTGGGAAGTTTGTTGAATTGTGATACAGTGTATTCGTTTATGTTCTACTCTGCACCGTCATGTTCATATGAATACAAAAAAGAAGATAGATAGCATTAAGTGTTATGATAAACAATGGATTGTGTGTACATTAAATTTTAAAGTTTTATGAAGACACTGATAGCTGTTCTGTGTAAAACAAAAAATACAAAGTGAACAAAAATCATAACCAAATCAAAATTATGATCTTAATAAAATTGTGATATTATTACCATATGACCCACCCCTGAGATCACCTACGCTTCATGCTTATATTATCCTAAACCAATCTCATACAATCTGAGACCTCCGGCATTGACAAAGCAGATAAACAGGTCTACTTAATAAAGTGGCCAGTTAGTGTAAATTTATCCAGCTGATCTTTTTCTTTTTTGCTGTTTTTGTCATAGCTAGCATGTAGAACAATGGAAGATAATATAGTATTAAATAAAAAATAAAAATAATAATATTTAGGAGATACAAATTTTCAAGTGCAGTGTGAAATGTCCTGGCTGTGGGATGGGAGGTACATAACCAACCAAGGCAGGCTGGACTGGATCAGTTCTGGGATACAGCAACCCCCAGGGCCTCCTGCCCCGGGGAGAGGTCACAAGTTCAACTCCCCCGTCTACCCGTCACACAAGCAACACCAGGCCCTCTGACTGTTTGTGTGTCCCGTCAACAGTCACAGTTTTCACATAAATTTTAGGACACACGTACAGCAAGCTTTTGTTTTGAAAGTAACACAAGGCAACTGGCCCGGAGAAGCCTATACTTTTAACAACCGTTTAACAGAAAAGATAGTGTTTCCATAGTTATGTTTTATTTTAGATTTAGAAATGAACTGGAGTAACGAGCAAGGAAAAACAATTTAGCTTTAGATTGTAATAGTTTGCCTGAGTTTGACCATAGCTGAGGAGTGTACATTTTCACACTGTTGAAATAGTGCTCCAAATACCTGGCGGGTTCCTATCAGAGCTCAGCATGCACAACATATCAGAAGCTCTGCATATGTGTTCAGGCTCTCAGGAGGAGAGTGAGGCTATTGGGAAAATGCCACAAGGCCGAGGTCCCTTTTTAAAGCCATCTCGTCAAGCTTTTATAGGTTCAAGGTTGTCATCTGCTGCTATGTCCAAAGCACTGCTGCTGTTTGACTTTCACATGGAGGTGCTAAAAGGAGATTTACAGAGGGTAATCCCTTTTTGGAAAGCGTCCATTCGGGTGATTGGGATACGGTAACTTGAGAGAAATACAAAGAGGTTTACATTACATAGAGCAACACTTTGAATAGGGCTAGGAGTTAAGTCTAGTCTGTTAATGATTGATTCCAGCACAGTCTCTCTATTACGGTTTATTGTCCTTACTAATATTATGGTTTTTGATATTCTTAATTCTGAATCAGCCATTTTGTATATATTTAAAATGTATATAATTAAAAACCTTTAGACCATTTTTAGAGCTTGTTTAGACACCACAGTATAGTATAAGTAGCAATGCTTTCTAATAGAGTCATTGTAAATGTGAATTTCTTCTCAATTGATTTATCTGGTTAAATAAAGGATAGAAATGAACTTGCTTAGTGACTGTTACACCTATAAACCAGATCTCAACTCATCTAAGTCTGTCTAGCATGAAGAGACAGAAAGATGTGAGCAGCCTAAATCCAGTGATGAAATACAAAAGCATGTATTTCATTGTTGGACCAGGGATAGTGTAGTCTTCACTAAATGCTCACTTTAAAATTTATCAATCTAAAGTCTTTAAATTTGCCAAAAACATTTGCATAGTACTGTTTATTATATTTTAGATTCGTATTTTCTGCTTTTTGTTTTGATAGTGACCAGAAAATACCATCTCTCAATCCCTCTCAAGTTCTCTTCCTCCTTAAGACGCTTGCTTACAAAAGGCACCTCAGCAATGATAGATATCCACAATACTTCACTGACTAGACCTTTGCAAATAGAATACCCTGCTGTGCTAAAGAAAACAATGTGTTTCTTAAGAGTAAAATACAATCCATCACAGAGTCCGTTAGGGCCGACAAATGGGAGTGAAGGAGGAAAGACAGGAGGCTGGAGAGTGCAGGGTCGTCTGGAGTTAGAGGAGTTGTTGTACCTGGTTTTCATATCAGAGCTTTTTGGGGCAGGGGTTGTGGTGGCCTCCAAAGCCCACGGGCCACAAGTTCAACACAGAGAGGGTACATCCAAAGTTAAAGATGGAAGTAAAAGTGGAGGCAGGTTGAGTTGGTTTGCCACCAACAGCAGCTTTAATCAATCATAGCCCTTGGCTGACGTGAGAGGCATTCTGGGAGATTAATAGTAGTCTTTAATTCAAGGCCTGATGTAACCATTTGAGTGATTGTGCTTAAGGATGCAGGGATGCTTTTTCCAAAAACCTAAATGTGTGGAAACATGACAATATGCACATATATGGCTTTCATGATAACAAACATTGAGAGAAATCCTTCTGCCAATTTCATTTATCTGTATTAGATTTGAATGTCAAATGAAGCTAAAATGAGTTTATAAGCATTTTAGGTAATTAGGGTAATTATATCGGCGAAAACAGCGTGTCGCCGATATTATGGAATCACGTCGGTGTTCGTCCGCGTCCGCGTCCGCGTCCGCGTCCGCGTCCGCAGATCCTAGCTGTGAACGCGATAACTC
>JAVQKC010079177.1:0-18418 GCA_036025475.1 Philypnodon macrostomus | reverse complement strand
AACAATGTTGAGAGTTATTGTGAACGCGTTTAATAAAGTTTGACTGACTGACTTGTCTGACTGTTTTGTTTCGCTTAATGCGCCTTATGGTCCGGTGCGCCTTATATATGAAAAAAGTTGGAAAATAGACCATTCATTGACAGTGCGCCTTATAATCCAGTGCGCCCTATAGTGCGGAAATATATTTTTTTCATTATATGCTCAGAACTTTTTTGTAAAGTTAATTCACTTTTTCATCCAGTTGCGTCCATTCCGGAACATTGAACATTCCATATGACACGTTTTAAAGGGTCCTGTTATACTTGAATCTGTGTATTTGTGTTCAGTTTCTTTTTTATTGGTAGATTCCGTTTATGTGGCTACATGCAATACAGAGTTTACTTCAAAAATGTAGCTACATTTCAACAGCAGTCTATCCCTATAAGTTTTTGGGTGGCCTTATTTATTGGCTTGTTGTAAACACATCCTGGATTGGTATTCATGTTGGTCTGTGAGAGTCTGTCTGTGGGTCGTCAACAGTGATGAGGTATCTCACAGGTGCAACTCATAATCTTTATTGTGCCATGTTCTGGGTCATAAATCAAACTAAGGCCACCTGTACCATACTCACTTTATCCACAACACACCTTTAAAGATGCACTACCTGATATTTTTTTCTTTATATCTAATTCATTGGTACAGCATAACAGAAATGACACTGAGATCCTCTGTAGGCTTCATCATAAGGGTTTTTGCTTCAGAGCCAGGGTCACATTTTTTAACCAATCACATGCTTCAACAGGACAGGAGCGCTCCAACTGTTGTTATTCTGATACTTTCAGGTTTGTGTGAGACCATGACAGAGAAAAGGGAAGGAGAGTAAGAGCATATCATTCAGACTTTCAAGCTTAGACGTTTTTTCACACCGTTTCACCAAATCGGGTAGTGCAGCTTTAAACCTAGTAGAACCTAGAAGTCTAGTACACCCCACTTGGCTGCTACTGGTATCAATTATATTGCATGAGTTGGTTTTATTATTACAAAAAAATCCTCTTTGCTCTCTGAAGTGTATTTGTTGTAGGGTTGAGGAGCAGGTTCATCAGGTCAGTGTTCATAAATATGGTGTCAGACGAACAGCGGCTGGTAAATAACTGGACCGGTCGATAGTTGTCATTGTAGTTCACTGAGCCTCAGCGCCTCAACACGTCTGGCAATTTAGTTCATTTTCTGTGTGAAGTGGTTGCTTTCTGATGTAAGAGACACAGCATCAATATATATATTTTTTTTACTCTTTGGTCCATGTGTGTTTAGACAAAAAGTGTATGGTCTATTGTTTAACAGAATAAATCCATTGTTAAAGAGAAGAGCTGAAAATCTAGCTTGATTGTATTGCTAAATGGCAAACCCATTATCAATCCCTGTAAAAAAACAGCAGCTTAACTGATAGTAGACTCACTTTTGTTTTTATGATATTTTATTTCTAGAGCACTTTTCAAAACAAAGCTACAAAGTGCTACATGATATAACAAGATACAAAAAATAAATAATAGAATAAAAAATGCATATCCTATCAAATTAAATTCTTTCACTTCTTAAGCTTCTTACATAACAATAGGCCAAATCAATGAACTTGTTTGCACACAGTAAATTGATCCAGATTCTGTTCGTCCATCAAAAAGTGTGTATCAATCTCCATTCAAAAGTACCTTTCGACAGTGACCTTCTTTTTAGGGGTTTTTAGGAGTGACATTATTCTTCTCTCTGCCTGTAAACATACTACACTATCATTTCCCTATACTCCTCGGGTTTGAAGACTGCCGAAGCCTCTACCTAACAGTGTCCTCTGCTGGCTCCTACTGCACATACTCCAGACACACACACACACCCCCTTCCACCACACCCCCGACCCAGGCTCTCCCTTCACACATAAACAAGTCTGCACTGTTTTTGGAGTAGATCCCTCCCCGTCCTGTCCACAGAGGGCCCTTATCCAGCGCTGGCTCAGTGTCAGTGTGAAACGTGTGCACTTTCTAAACATTTTTCCCATCAGGCGAGCAGTCCTCATTGGCTCGTCAGAGGTAGAGCTTTGGCCCGGGATAGTTCCTCTGTAGCCTGTCATTCAGATCCACCTTTATCTGTTGAGGTGCAAAGCAGAGGATTCATCATGGTTTAGTCGAAATTACACCTTGCATTACAAAAAGGGAAGTGTAGGTGGCCAAGAGAGCATGGACCTGTGAGAATGTCCACCACAGAAGTTCAAATATAGATACCTCAAAAAATGTCTTTGCATCCTGTTCCAAACCAGACAGACCTGCTTCCTGCTGTCCCACACTGTAATTCTAAGGGATGCCAGAACAGCTCCATCCTCCCAATTTGTGCACTCATTTGTTGCTGTTGTTTTTTCCGATTGCTCGTGGCACCCTTATTTTCAGATGTGTGTTTGCAGGCAGATGTGTCAGTTCTGAACAGATGACCTACTTTTAACGCAATCTTACGGGAAACCATCCACATACAATCATTTTTTATCTCAGTCAAATGTGTGCTTTATAGTGATGCTCAAACTTTTCACCACCTTCAGAAATATGGGCAAATTCAGAAATGTGGGCCTATTAACTACAGTACATGAAGATTTACACATGATTATTTGCACACTATAGAAACATTTATATTGCCTCATCTTCTGTATATGATTTGAAGTGGCCAAAAGTTGAGGAGGATCAGTAGTTTGTGAAGTATTTTACAAATTGTATTTATTGTATTTTTGTCTGTCAGGGGTGCAAGTTACTAGGCTTATCTCGCAACTAGGCGATATATACACCCTGGATCTCTTATTATAAATATACGCAT
Source organism: Philypnodon macrostomus (assembly GCA_036025475.1). Lineage (NCBI taxonomy): Eukaryota > Metazoa > Chordata > Actinopteri > Gobiiformes > Eleotridae > Philypnodon > Philypnodon macrostomus. Next base: position 15,592 of record JAVQKC010079177.1, on the reverse strand, counting down.
TTTACACAAATACGCAGCTATAAAAGATAATCACATTACATTTTTCTATTCAAATTTATATTTTAAGTGTATTATTATCCGCAGTTTGAAAACCACTCTTTTACACACACCATTTCAATGGCTGTGGAAAATGCCAATGATGGAATTAGTTAATTTTTAATTATGTCAGCCTGCTCTGTGCGCAGCTGCTCTACTCCTGACTGTTATTTTTTCCTCATCTTTAATTGGAGCTGAAACAGCATGACCTATTTTGTTTGTAGAGAATGTATACTTTATCTGCGGCTCCTCAGAAGGTGGCCGTGAGCTTCATTTGTAGCACTGCGGTGGTGTCACAGAATACTTATAACGCGTTCGACATCGGAACAGCTAATTCATCAGCGGATTATGTAAAGCCACTACATATGAATCCGTTTACTTCTGCTGTTGGTAAAATAAACATGAGGAAGTAAAAATGACGAAGCATCTCTTTTTTGCTGGTGTTATGAATGAATCAGAAAAGGAATGGTGTAGTTCGGTTGTAAATGCTGTATACGTACATTGAACAACAAGGCTTTTTTTGAGTTTTGAGTTTTCCTTCTGAAGACCAACAAATCAAAGCCCTTTCGTTTGTAAATTAAACATGAGGCAGGCAGAAGAAATGAAAAATCATCCATTTTCCTGTAGAACTAGGTTTTATGAATGAATGTTTTCTGAGAAGCCACTTGTCTGTGAAGTGGAAGACACTCTGCGACCTTACTGCGTCACAAGTGGCATCTGACATCAGCTGGCTAATCAAAACACAGTTGTCTTTGTGTTGGTGGCACATAACCCTTTAATGGTGCTGTTTACGCTGATGAATGATCTGCAGTAATGAGGAGCTCTCAAAGACTTCTGCCCAAGCGCACCATTCTGCCTTTTAGAGTCTTTCAGAAATTCACTGCTGTTAGTGAACATGTAAAAAGAGCATGTTTAAGTGCTTACCCTGTATGTTCGATGTCTCAAACCACAGCACTTCTCACATATGTTTACATACAAGTAGAGGAAGGAATTAATGCCTCAGTCCAAGAAGGTTGTGGGTTCGATCCTTGGGCCAGCTGATATGTGGTGTCTCTAAATAGGCTGCAGTAACCACTAAAAGGAATAATGGTGCATTCCAAGTTGTAAAAATAATTTGGAACGTCCCTCGATGTCAGAATTTCTACTAAACTCAGGGCTACTCGGACAACCCCGAGATGAAAAATCCAACATGGTGTCGCCCTATTTTTCAAGAAAATTAAAAATACACCTTGTAAAATATTTAATGACATTTTCTATGAGCTATTCACTTCTGTCAACTCGGTATTTGTAGCATGCTGCTGTGGTGAGTTTTAAGTTTAAATTATTTTAGAACAGTGAGCTGTGAGACAGGCTTGTAAGATCTTGGCAGATCCCTCACGTACTGAACTCACTGCAGTCTGGTAGAAGATATAGGATTCCTTTGTGTAAGAGGAATAGATACAAAAACTCGTTTGTCCCTTTATTAATCAAACTGGTAAATGACACAGCCATCATGTTTTTTGGTTGTATTGGCACTTGGGTGTTTCAGTAGGGTTCACAATGGGTTTTTGTGTGTGTGTTTATACATGTATGCAGCTGACCCTTGCTCCAAAACAAAGTTCTCCTTGGGGACACAAATAAAGTAAACCTTGAACCTTGCAAAATCCACAGTAGCCTGGTAAAGAATGTTCACTTTGATTTAGCATGTCAGTGTTACTGTTAACGGACACTACACTGACATTTGCAACATTTAAGCAGTTAAATCAGTACAGTACCATATATTGTTTTCTCTTTTTAGCCTAACATACATACTTAAATACTTCTGAGCACTAGGGCAGGGTGATTCCACCATAAATGTAAACTTCCAGCTGTGAATGCTTAATCAAGCACTAAGCGCAGTCCTACTAAGCTACATGTAAACACAGTGTATGGACTGAGCCAACAATCCTGTCATTGTTTAGTTAACACTGTTTCCTAAGCTGCTATAATCATTCTCATTTAGCGCCGCTCCAACAAATGCAATTTTCCAACTCCCAATCCATTACAACAGATAATTCCCATGAAGCCTGACCAATGCTGTTGTCCATTCTGTGTTAATTATTACTAATATCTTAATGAGCTGTTTCTCTATCCAGCCATAAATGACCAGCTCAAATAACGCCATTGTGCTTCAGACAAAAAGCCAAGTCAGATTACAAGCGGACATAATCTCCTTTCTGAAAATCTTTGCCACGGCTCCATTGACCATCGTTCGTCGTCCTTTAATCTGTGAGAGAATTTGTCGGAGATTATTTTTGTGCTGACTTTGCTGAATGTGGAGAGGGCCATTGTGACGGCGTTGACAATAGCCCCGGTTTAAGGTGCATTTTAGCATTAGGATGCACTCAGATTAGTGCGTTTAGCAGCTGGATCTCATTTGGCTCGGCGTTCAGCCAATGTACCCTTCCCTCTGGTGAGCATGTTCACTGGTTTGGGCTTCAACAATGGTTTGTGCTCTTTGTTTTGAAGCATGCATTTTGAGCATTTAAAGTTTATTGTCACAACCCGACATTTCGTTGTCCTAACTTCAGCATTCTAACTACTGTGCATAGATTATAAGCAAATCCAGTCACAAGACAGCGTACACTTGGTGCCAATCCCAAGCGTGGATAAATCCTTGTGTGCCTCCAGTGTTAAACGTGTTGCAAATTAATGAACTTTAGTTGTAAAACTGCCATTAATGAATACACAGCAATGAAATACTGTAAAGGTGTTTGAGAAAGTAGACATGGACAGCTCAATATAACATGGTCAGTGAACAATTTTCTATGAATGGCATTGAATATTGAATACAAGGTATGCCATTTCAATTTTCATTCTCGTATTAAGAAAAACGAGTATGTAATAAGATCCATTTGTGAAAAAGGTATATTTCTCTCAGACTTGAGTGTTTAGTTTACCATAAGCTTTTAGCTCCAAGTTTAGCATCAGCTCCATGTGATTCAGCAGTTATGTCCAACTGTTTTTAGACCGCCTGCTTTATCTGTATTTATCTTTCACAGATGCAAGAAAAACTTTTTGTTCCATCACATTAACACTGGACTTCTGAAAAGCCTTCTTTAGCCCAAAAGCTGTTCACATGTTCCCACTTTGTCCCGCTCTGCAATGGACTGTTATTTTGGGCTGTCACTTGTGCCACTTGAGGCTTGTGATCGTGCTGTCACTATGGAAACTATCACTAAACAAATCAGTCGGAACACCTGAGCATGCATTAGGTGTATTTTTTTTTTTACATTTTCAGCCTGTGAGATAATGAGCAAGGTACAAATGATCAGTCAACGCGCCCTGTCTGTTTTATATTTGGGAAGTTTAGTTTATGGTTTACAATGGTTTATGTGAGATCAAATAGCGTAGTTTTTTTTAAATTTAAATTCCTGCGTAAAATCACAAAACTACTGAAATGGTGAATGGTATAAATCCACACACTTGAAAATGAAAATACATTGACATCTTTGCTGAAGCATGATTACATATTAATATCTATTATGAAATATATATTTTTTCATAGTCATTCAAAGTCAACAGCTTTTTCTCATCCATCCCGGTTTTTGTGCGGCCGAGGCCGTGTGAGCTTTATGCGTGAGGCTGGGAGAGGGGCTGTTGAGACATCTGGAGTTCGCGGTTTCTTCCAGAGATTGCAGGGGGCAGCCAATGATTCTTTCTGCTGATTTGATGATTTTGTGGGGGTGTTTTGTCAGCAGTAGAGCACCACTTCGATGGTGTAGAAGTGTAGAATGTGGTTGTTTTTGCGCAGTATCCTTAAAAAGTGTACACTTTGCTGAGCTTTTTTCACAATTGCTGTAGTGTTTTCAGTCCATGTGAGGTCTTGGGAGATGGTTGTCCCCAAGTACGTAAAGGTGGAGACCTCCTCGAACTTTGGAGTTGATGATCATCTCCTTAGTTTTCGTGTTAAGTTCCAGATTGTTTTTATATGTCAGTGTTTGTATCCCTGTATGCTGATTCATTTCCTCCACTTATCAGGCCAGCGACAGTGGTGTCATCCATAAATTTGATGATCTTGTTGGAGGAGTGGATGGGAATGCGGTAAGTGGATGGGAATGCGGTCATGGGCAAACAGAGAGTAGAGGGTAGAGTGTCCCCAACACACAGCCCTGTGGGGAGCCAGACTAAGCATTTTCAACAATTTCTTATTTTTGGAAACCTTCTAAAAATGCTTTCATGAACCCCTTTGAAATCTCTTCACGATAATACAACAGAAAGTGGTCGGTAGAAGGTGCAGCCCTTGTTTGTTGCTGTTGTGAAGTGATGTACTGGGAGTGTCTGTCTTTCCAGTTGAGTGTGTAGTGATGCAGGAGAAGCAGATAGACACAGCCTGAGGTTTACAGAGCTGTCGGGGCGATAGAGGTGAGAGATTGCAGCCAAGCCCCTGGACCCTCCTTAACCCGGCTTGACAGTGTGCCAATCCCACACCGGGGCGGCACACGTGGGCTGATGTGGCAGGCGGACAGCGATAGGTGACGCTCTGTCCGCTCACCTTTATTTCAGGTAGTCCCCACCATAACTCAACACATGTTTTTTTGTGATGACCTCATTTTGATGGTCTGGGTTTTATCAAACAAAGCATGCGCATCAAATTGAGTTACAGTATATTGTATATGGAATGAAAAACACTTTTTACTTGAACCCTATGATTTTTGTTGACTTTGTACTTTTTGTCTTACACAGAAAGCTACTGCTATCAGTGTCTTCCTAGAGCATAAATTAATACACTGTATCACTATTCAATGATCTTACCAGGTTAGCAGATTGCCATAACTTCATACCACGATAGTGAGAGAACAATGGCAAGAAACAAAAGATCTCAATGAGATTATAAATTAGAGTAATTAAGTTAAAATAAAAACAGCCATATCATTAATTAGTTCTTATTCAACTGGGCATAAAAAGTGGGAGCATAAGAGATGTGATTTTGACTTTTATAATTTATAATTTTTAAATCATAGGTGTGTAAGAAAATCAATTCTTACAAAAAGTCAGATCAATGGAGAATTAGGGAACTATCAATTTTGCCCTTTTGGCTCTAAGCCTTCAGAAAATAGCTCAATTCAACAGGCAGGTGGTGTTAAAAAGTGGTGTTAACCTGGTCCCTACTAAATTCAAGCACTAGCTTCAATAAAGGTGCTTGTGGGTTTCCGGAGGGCACGGGCAAACAATTTACAGAACGGAGCCAGACGTAACAGAAAATCATGTCTGAGACATGTATGCGGCTCTATAGTTCCTATTGTTGTCTGTGAAAGGCTGAACGGGAACTGCGAAGCAATCATAAAGCGCGCAGGGAAGCAATTTCTTTCTCTTATTCAAGTGAAAAATGATTCTGTGCTGTCACAAAAGACTCCCTAACAAGGTGCTTTAAACTCCCTGGCAGTGTATTGCTGCGGGGTGTCAGAGAGTGGATAAGCTATAAATGAAGCTTAAACTCAAATGTCTGTTTCGGGTAATGGCAGCGTTTCCTTACCCCTCGCCAACGTGCTTTTGATGTGCAGCTAAGATTAAGAGTGTTAAATGGCGCTCTTAAGTGTCTCCAAACTAACAACACGGCCATAATAAGCCCAGTGTTGACAGCAGCAGTCTCTTTGATATGAAGCCTCAATTCAGATGCCTCTATGTTTACATGCTTTGACCATTGTGCATTATTAAGAAAACATGTAATTTGAAGGGACAATAGAGGAATCGCAGAGATATGTTTCTTTCATGTCTCAGTAATCCTCCGTGATCTGATCTTGCTGTTGTTGTTGTTGAGCGGTGGAGGAAGTGCAAAAAAATATATAAAAATGACTGTCCTGTGTTCACTATAAAACGCAGTGGCATGGTATGAAGATTTATGCACCCAAAGGTGTCAGTAGAAATAAACATACAAAATCTCTACATGTTGTCCTTAAAATGGGGTGTTCATCATATGGATGTACACATCAATATCAGCTCAACATCGGACGATATTCACAAGGTTGACTGATAACCATCAGCCTATATAGATGATGATAGATACTGATGAAGATGATTTTTAAAAATTTACTTTTCTTCATGTACAAAACAGAGTACACAATATCTGTATTGGACTGATATCGGCCAAACTGGTAACTGAAATATTGGTATTGGTACCGGTCTAGAGGTTTCTTGTATCATTTGACTGGCATGCAATAGATCTTCTTGTTTTCAATAAGGGATCACAGCTAAATTAGGAGCAACTCAAGGCAGAATCTTAAGCCCTTTGTCTTTGATCTTTTATTATTCTTTACATTTAGACAAAGATATCTTTTGACTATTTGCTTTTCATGATTGGATATTTCCCTTATTAAGATACTGGATATGAAGAGATGAATGACATTTTTTTTTTGCCTGCTAAAGCTAGTACCTTCCTAATTAAGTATAAATTTATTTTTTGGCCTTGGCCGCACAGTGGGTAGTGCAGGAATAATTGTACTGTAGTCATAGCACTAGAAGTTGTGGCAGCAGCTGAAGTATTAATAGCAGTAGTCGTCATAGAGGCAACAGTGACATTACCCAAACCAAATGCACACAAATCTAGTCATCAATGCCGCCACGACCCACTCCATAATTACTTCCTCATTCTGAATATAAAACAATTTTTTCCACTCTGTCTGCTATTGACAAATCTGAATCCTTTATGTGCCATCGTCCACCGTGAAGAAATAAGTACAAAACTAGCTCCCTAATGTCACAATTAGGAGCTGCTTAAAGGTCAGCTCTGATCTTGGCCCGTGTCAATATTGAAAATCAAACACAGCTCAAAGACCCGGGCCGGCTCTAGATCTAGGGAAGGTCAAATCGGTGTCACTGACTTCAGGTTCAGGCCTCTGGGGCATCTGCAAAGGACACACACAGACTGCTCTAAGAGAGGATTGAAGCTAGGATAGGGGTAAGGAGGAGGTGGGTAGATTCTCTATGTAGAGGCGAATGATTGGCACGAAATGTCAAGCGAATGCACAGCAGGCAGATGTCAAAACCAAGCAGGCGACATCTTTTGGCTTAAGTCATCCTTTTCACATCTTCACTCAATACCCTTTACGCGTACATCTCTTGACCTAGCTCCAAAGTGGAGCTAGGATTGCTTTTTTCTTCCTCAGTGTTCTTCTAAATACAAGGATTAGTCAGGGTCATACTTGTGTTGCACATGGCTAACCTTCTGGGGCCCGCTCACCGCCGAGGCCCGGGCCAGGGTCAGGTGTCTCAGAAGGGAGAAGCACCTGCCGCATGTTAATTCACTCTCCGCGGCCTGTTTGACCTTGAGGCAGAGCTGCGTCCTGATTTCTTAAAGTCAGATTTAAGGTGAAGCCAAGACATATGCGGTGAAAATATCCAGCATTCACATAGAAAGCAGGTGAGTTGGTTGATTCAGGTTAAAATAGTCTATTAAACAGGTGACTTTTGTGTTTGACAGGGCAGCGCTCCCGTGACCCACCCCGAGGATGAGCTGGAACGCCTCACCAAGAAGATGCTGTTTGACATGGATCACCCTCCATCTGAGGAGTACTTTGGTGAGTTGTTTTTACAGTTATCCTGGTGATAAATGTGAGTGTGGCTAAAAAGATTCATTTAAAGCTACACTACCTGATTTTTTTTTCCTTGTAGTTGAACCAAAATAATTATTCAGTCAATAGTACAGCATAATAGGAATCATCTGAGAAAAAATGAGACCCTCTGTGAGTTGTATAGACCCCTTAAAAGTTTGTAAACAAAACATTCTAAATTCCGGAATGGATGCAACTGGAGGCAAGACTATAATACATTTTCAATGGAGAAGTTAGCATTAGCCCCAAAATTTTGCAAATTAAGATGGTTTTGACAAATGCCAACCACTCTGCTACATGTAGGTGATGTCAGAGCCTGGTTAGGACACATTAGTGAATGTACCTCACATTGTATGTGTATTTAATGTACACATTAGTAACAGTTAGACTAGTTAAGAATTATTCTATCCCTCATCACAAACACTACTTTTTGTAAAGTTAACTCACTTTTGCTTTTTGCTCCAGTCGCCTCCATTCCAGAATTTTGAACATTCCATATGACAAACATTTACAAATTTTTGTTTTGGAGCAAGGGATGAAATCTATTTAACCAATCACATGCATCCACAGGACAGGAGCGATCTGGTTGGTAGATACATCCAGGAAGCTGATGTTTTATTTAAAAATGCACAGCTTAATCACAGCTCTAGACTGCTGCTCTCGTTATATCCTGGTAACCATGTGTAAGGCAGTGTGTGCTTTATGCATGAGACAGTGGGAAGGGTTTGGGAAGAACGTGGAATGCTAAGGGGAGAAATTCAAAATTAAATGAAATTAAAAGCTTAGATGTTTTTTTCTTTCTTTTTTGCACAATTTCACAAAGTCAGGTAATTCAGCTTTAACCTGGTGATAAAGGTCTGGCTAAAGACAAACAAGACAGGACATTGTTTTACATTTGATGCTGAATATTGGAATCTACTAAGCCTAGGCCAGAGATATTTTTAAACTAACACAAAACTATACAGAGAAACTGGTGGTTGGACTGCTTTAAGTAATGTTGTTTTACTGATTTTGTGAATTCAGAAAATAACTAAAAACGCAGGTCACTTGTTTTCACAGTGTCACATACAAGCCATTATTACTTCATTACACAATAAAAGCAGTTCATTTTTACTAAGATTGTCTGTTATGATATCTGTTGGAAGTTTGGAACTTTTGTTTATCAGAAACAAGCCAACAGGTCACATGCTAGTAGATTTAGACATATCCTCTATTTGATCGTTTAGGTGTTATGACCCACGGAGCCGGCGTTTTGAGAGCCCGAAAATGATAATTTTTTAAACCGGGTCCCAGAGTGGAAAAATTTCAAAATGCCGGTTCTGCGTTTCCGTGTTTACGAGACATACGCCTCTGAAACGATATCACCTTTTATAACCCTCTGCACTCCGACAATAACAAACATGGAGCTGCCCAGTATTTTCGCAGAAGTGTCACGGCGACACCAACGGGCCCAGCATACACACTACTGTGTTTCAGTGAACCCGTGTGGAACCCGTATGTTCTAAAACGATGCCGCTTTTATGAGAGACGTTTTTTTGTCTCCGTGTGGACAGGGCCTTACATTTTGGCTGGTAACACACTATATTGTCACCTACATGAGGCTTGACTTTCTGCTGCAATGCATAAAAATGAATTTAATTTATAGTCTCTCATCATTGTGGGAAATGTATGGTGAGAGACTATAGATGTGGAGAGACTTATGGTGAGAGAGCAGTGCAAGTAATCAGGATTTAATTAAATATGCAACTGTCCTATAAACCATTTAGATAAATTATAAAGTACATTACTGTCAAAGCATACACTACACACAAAAAAAACTTTGAAATCTAAATTGGCTAGTAACAGTAATAGCCACAGCCTCAGTGTCCAGGGAGCAGAACCGTTTATGTCAATGCCCAATTATGAACTTCACAATAATTGGTTTACATTGTACCAGGTAATGTCCAAAAGAGTGTATTTATTTGAAACAGATCAAAACTCACTCATCAAACACAAATCCTCCCTGATTTCTCCAATCACATTATTGATGGACCTATTGCCTGATGCCTCTGACGTTGACTCCACTGACAATCCTGTCTTTTATTGGATCCATACATGCTCAGTGCTGTCTTTGTTACTATTGTTCTCTGCTTTTATTCCTCACCTCCATCACAAAGGCCACTCATTATACCCTGCAGTGTAATTGTGTTAATGGTGTAGGTACTCACTTGTGTGCCTGGAAATAGAGCAGTCGCTTGACAATGTAACACGTATAGGTGAGAGTTGCTAAAGTTAGCCCATGAGTCACTGTTGGATTCACGCATCATGACAACAATAGGATGTATTTGTAGACACATTCAGAAACCAGTGATTGCTTTTGATAAATTGCTGGCACAGTTCCGTAAACATTATCACTCAAAGCGTCAAAACACGTCTGTTTCGCACTCGATCTGACGTTTTTCTGAAGCGCTCATTTCAGCAAGGTGCCGATAATTGTGGAACAAGTGTAGATTGCCACAAATGCTAAAAATGGCATCTTAAAAAGTTTCATACTATGTTCGAGGTACAAAATTATTCCACAACAGATTTCCCAAAGTTGTTGTTATTCCAGTCTTGGATCCAGGGATTTATATAATTTCTTCATTACTGTAAGTTATAATGGCTTTTTAAACGGATACAGCATTTACTCCTGAACTTAAAGGTATTTAAGGTGCTTTAAAGGTGCAGTCTGTAAGTTTCCTAAAATAAAAATCAGACATTTTTAAATGCATAATCTGTCTCTTTTCTATGATGTAAAGTAGGTAATAATAGTCATAATTATTTTTACTTTAGCCCCTCCCATGGTCTCTACAGCAACATCAGATTAGAGTTTGTGGGTTACTACTTTGACTAATAATAGTTGAGTTTAACTTTAGTCCCTCACCTGACAGACTACACATGACCTACTTACATCATAGAACAGGGTCAGATAATCATATTTGAGCATTTTTATTAAATTTTTTTCTTATTTTAGTAAACTTACGGACCCCACCTTTGGGCAGTTTATATTGTATTTACGATTATATTGTATTTCAGTCTGATATTAGCTTTATTATATGTTTTTATACAAAGGAGAGTTTGTTCCTGGACTGACACACAAGCATTTGGAACTACTAGAGTCATTTACTTAGTCAGTTTATTTCCTACATTTTTAAGTGCTCTTAAGGACAATGTAGTGGTCTAATAAGGACTTTGACCACCTAAACCAGGAATGACGTCAGCTATTACTCAATATGCCCTGATTTCCTTATTGTATCCATAGCTGCAATCTTCATCAGCAGTCTGTCCAAACTGTATCAGCACCATCAAAGGTTTCCAGCCCATTTTACCTTGACATAATGAACGACAGATAACGCCTTTGGACACACATTTCTCTTTTTGATAAAATTCTGAATCCTGTCTGTTTTTATCTCATTTAATTCTCAAGCAGACTTCATTTCTTATTTGACAAAAAAAAGAGAAACACCGCCAAAGGTTTTACAAAATAATTCTAATACAATTTTGCCGAATAGGATTGCCGAGATCGTGAGTGCCGCTCTCTCCTCTCGAGCCTTTAATCCCCTTTGGCCCTGGTATTAGTTCCCATGCCCATTAGATAGCTCTCTCAAAGCATTCAAAGGGGCCTGAGCAGTGGGCCGCTGATCATCTCATAATCGCCCTAGCACCATGACGGTGTGTGGAGGTGCATCCCAGCTTCAGCGCGGGATGTGTATTTAACCAGTATTAAGGGATATTCCACTCCTCTGCAGCAAAGACCTTAATTGGTTCACATCAGTCGCGGGTCAAACGGATCTGCTATGTAGTCTTTTTTTATAGCGTTTGCCTGGCCTAATTTTAGAAGTGACCTGGCGTGCACGCTCTCAATACTAGATGGAATCTGGATGAATGAAAGACTGCTAAGACGCGCAACGCAATAAGTCAAAAAGTCTGTTTTCCATATGAAGACACTGAACTGGATTGACTTTGATACTTCTACTATTAATGACAATTAATTCATTAACTAGTTAATGGCCTGAAGCACTTTAATTGAGCCAATAATCCTGCTGAACATAAACAAAATCACATGAATTTTGGCACAGTGATCAGGGCAATTGTATAGTTAATGGACATAGGCACTTACTTTGGCAGAGAGCAATGAAACTTGGTACAGTGATTCTCCACAGTGTACCCAACATGAAATATTATTATGACCCCGCCACACAACAAACAGGAAGCTGGCCATTTTGAATTGAATTTGGGAGGTCAGATTGTGTTTCTACTGATGGACTTAGAGCAGACCTGGGCAAAGTGTGGCCCTTGACCTGTCAATGTTTGGCCCACAGAATTCAGTTTGAAGGCACATTTAAATTTGTGCATCACATGTTACTGATGGCAACAAACAGAATGCATTTGTTTGTGTCAATGTGAGGCCAATAAACTAGATTTGCCCTTCCACAAAAAAGTAGGCCCTTTTCTGACGTTGCATTAATGAACTGTAGAGTGGTCTCTGAAATGATTTGTGTTTTTTTTCTACACACAGAGGCCAGACTTTAACTTCAGTCATGTGGGCTTATACTGTGACAGCTCAGGGTAGTGGGGATCATTTGACATGGCTGTAATCACATTTGGTTTCTCCATTTACAATCCATCCATCCATTTTCTTCCAAGGCAGCATTCTAAGCAGGGAATTCCCTCCTTCGACCACCGCCTGATCCACATTGCACCCTGGTACCCCCAGCGGGTGGTGGGTCCACGGGAGGGCTTGACAGCGTGTGCACGGGCGGGGACTCGAACCACCGCTGCGGCTCCATTGTAGATGTAAATCAAAAATATAATAAGTACACACTGTTAAAGTTTAGGGATCATTTATTGTTGACAACATTAAAAACATGACTAAATGTGTACTCAGGTCCAACAGTACATAAAGACACTGCTCGGGTTCTCCAGGTGAAGTGTCTTAAAATGCTGCACAAATGGATAAAGATCTCTTCATATTTTGCATAGATCATGTGACGTTAAAGTGGTACTAAACAGCAGTGGGGGGAATGAAACTTCATTCACCTTCATCTGTCGGTACCAGCAACATCAAGAGTCAAAACTTGCAAGAAACACAAATTACTAGGGATGCACCGACATATTTCCTGGCCGATACCTATGCTATTTCAATTACCAATTTGGCCGATCCCAGTTCCGATACATGTTTTATGTGGCTTTAGTAGGACTCATCATAGAAACAGCAGCCGTCCGTACAGGCCGATGCCGATATCAGTCAATCCCGATGTTGAGCCGATATATATCTGTGCATCCCTAAGTTACTTTTTATCCAGCCTTTACAGAACGTCAAGAGCTTGAAACAGCCAAACGAATGTGCTTGAAGGGAGCTCTGTAGAGTGAAAAAAGTGACCAAACAGAAAATAAAGTTCACACATTACCAAAGTGATTCTGTTAAGACCCCCTAGTGGTGGTTTTGTTATGTGTCTGTTTAATATGCAGGTTCCTCCTGGGCGTGGCTGGATGGCTGTGCGTGGAGCATCAGGGCCCAATGCGCCATGCCTATTTACCGATATTACACCCTCACGTCGCCTCATCCATACACGCACCTGCACTACCGATACCACCGATACCACCGATACTACCGATACTGCTGATACTACCGATACCACCGATACTACCGATACTGCTGATACTACTGATACTACCGATAGTGCTGATACTTCCGATACTACCGATACTGCCGATACTGCTGATACTACCGATACTGCCCAATACTGCTGATACTACCAATACTATTGATACTACCGATACTACCGATACTACTGATACTACCAATACTACCGATACTACCGACACTACCGATACTACCTATACTGCCAATACTACTGACAAACACACTTCATCATTTTACCTTCATTTAACAATTGAAGAACTATTCATTCATTCATTGACACATTTTAACCAACTATTGAATATTATGCTACTAATACTAACACAAATGTTTATGGCCCACAACATTTTATTCACTCTGTATAATCACCAAGCATTGTGGCAATACTTCTGAGTTGATTTCACAGATGCAGCTGACATTGTTTTGTTTTGATTTCCCACAGTACAGAGCCACTGCAGGTATCAGGGTCATTGTAGCAGCAGTCTTCACATATACATATTTATATTATAACCACCTCTGCTCAGCGCTGCCTGTCTGACACAGCTCTGTGCAAACATTTCACGACCAATTTAAACACCACCTACATCTTCTGATCTCCGAGAGCTTTACGGGCGACAGATTTTCCATTTTTCCGATGTCATTTCCACATAAATACGCTGTGTGAAAACAGATACCACTTACAGCCCAAACATGACGGAAATTCAGGGCCAGGAGAGATGCAAAAACACTGTTTATGTGGTGCTTTAACCAACACTTGGTTTACTTTGAGCTTGAGGAGGTAAAAGTCACTTTTAAACAGAATTTGAACAGAATTTTATGAAGCATGTTCTCTAGCTATCTGTGATCCCTATCATGTATAATAAGGGGAACAAGACAAATGAATTATTAATGGTTGGAAATGCTCATTACAACAGTCATATTATAGTGGTTCCTAAATTGTCCATCAGGATCCAAATGCATCAGTAAAGTTTTATATATTTTTTGTATGTTTTTGTAACTATACGCATTGTTTTCAATAAAAAAAATATCTTTTCGCCCTTTAGCATTGCTAGCTAGCAGAAGATAACTTTCTCGCTGTCATGCTCATTGATATTTTGTATATAATAATGGTAAAAAGGAGAGCCCAGAACCTCAGCACCCACATCCTCAAGGGCAGAATCCACGGGAAGCGGTCAAGGGCAGACTGGACTGACAACATCAGAGACTGGACTGACGACATCATAGACTGGACTGACGACATCAGAGACTGGACTGACGACATCAGAGACTGGACTGACGACATCATAGACTGGACTGACGACATCAGAGACTGGACTGACGACATCAGAGACTTGACGGATGACATGGGCCCTGACCCTCAACAATGAGGATGGGACTAGACTAGACTAGACTAGACTAGACTAGACTAGAATGGTAGGAATATTTTCATTACTTATACAATTACTGGCCACATTAATGTAAATAGCAAATTAGCTAATGGTACGGCAGAAACTTTTTGGGGTTTAGACAATTGCTGATCTACTGGGATTTTCAAACACTAAACCATGTCTAGGGTTTACAGAGGTAGGTAAAAAAACAATCCAGTGAGCAGCAATTCTGTCTGCAAAAATGCCTTGAGGACAATATCTAAATTTGTGTGAGATGATTGACAGTTATTACAATACCAGTGTAGATGGTGTGCTCATGTGCCCCTTGAGCCCCCAAACTACTAAATCCACCACTGACTGGAGTGAGTTCTATACAGTCTGCCACCCTGACCCACACGATCCCATTACTCAGTCTGCTTTTAGGGGCTCTGAAGTCACGCTCTTCCAATGCTTAATGAGACAAACAATGCTGTCTCACTGCTGTACATTTTAGACAACTCACAAACATGCTTCATGTAATCAGTAATGGACTGGGGCATGTTTTGACTTTTTCAGTGGTACTTTTTGGTAATCTGCATGTGATTTATGACCTGGCATCATTCCTAAAGCCACAGATTAAATAAACTAGATCGACTCAACGCAGTTACCTGATCCGATACTGTGGCCGAATCAAAAACAAGCATGGAATTGGGGCATCGCTATAAAAAAAGCTTTTGTCCAAATTGTTTGACAAACATTTAAGCAGATTGTTTAGCCTGTGCTTTCTTGAATGCTTCCTGTATTTGAGTGCTCATCACCTCTAATCATTGAACTGCGTTTATCCCACCTCAGGCCCAAAGTAGCTGTGATCAAGAACAAGAAAAAAGTTTGTTTCGGCCAAGACCATTCATACTCCCCGAGAACTCGCCCACAACAAGCAGTAAATAATTATTTAATCCACATTTACCGTGTGTAATTGG